>JAQGBX010000329.1:0-38904 GCA_034698745.1 Megaphyllum sjaelandicum | reverse complement strand
ATATTTTCAAATGTCCGGCATCTTACGGATATTTTCAATCGTCCGGTATTGACCGGATATTTCCACTTGTCCGGCATCGCCCGGGTATTTCCCCTTGTCCGGCATCGCCCGGATATTTCCACTTGTCCGGCATTGCCCGGGTATTTCTACTTTTCCGGCATTGCCTGGATATTTCCAATTCTTAGACATCGCCCGGATTATTTCCATCGTCCAGCATCTTCCGGATATTTCCATTTGTCCGGCATCTCCCGAATATTTTCAATTGTCCGGCATCGCCCGGATATTTACATTTGCCCGGCATCTCCCAGATATTTCTACTTGTCCGGCATCTTACGGATATTTTCAATCGTCCGGTATTGACCGGATATTTTCAATTGTCCGGCATCTCTCGGATATTTCCACTTGTCCGGCATCGCCCCGATATTTCCACTTGTCCGGCATCGCCCCGATATTTCCACTTGTCCGGCATCGCCCGAATATTTCCACTTGTCCGGCATCGCTCGCATATTTTCAAATGTCCGGCATCTTACGGATATTTTCAATCGTCCGGTATTGACCGGATATTTCCACTTGTCCGGCATTGCTTTGGCAAATAATACTCGTCCGGCATCTCTTGGACAAGTAGAAATATCCGGGCGATGCCGGACAATTGGAAATATCCGGGTGCTTCCGAGCATTTGAAAATATCCGGGTGATGCCGAGGAATTTAAAATTTCCGGCCGATGCCAGACAAATAGAAATATCCGGGCGATGCCGGACAAATGAAAATATCTGCGTTGTCCAGTCATGCCATAGATCGGATCGAGGAATAATGAGGGAGAAATAAGTCTTACCTGAATGGTGTATATTGTAGTTTAGTATACAATTGAAAACAATTAAATTTAAGTTTTTAATTATGGTCATTAAGTTATTTAATTACGCTTATCGGGATTAGTTTCAACACCGAGAATTGTACTTGCATTATTTTAAGAACGTTGTAAAAGTACCCTTCTTGTTTAAGTAGAAAAATTATTGCGTTCAGATTTCCATTTCTATTTAAATTAATAATCTAAGTAAGCATGGAAATACTTGAAATTGAATCTACGTGGTATGGAACGCCGTTGCGTTTCGCATTCCATAAATCGGTGCAATGCAAGACTAAAAAAGGCATTTTCAAGATGCATTATACAGTATATAAAATTGTGCATTTTATGCATGCATGTTTTGGTTTCAAATATGTCAGACCATCCTTCCATCGAATTCACTGAAAGCGGAAACACAGCGGACAATTTATCGCCTGCGATTTTTTGGAATACTGAACGAAAAGTAAAAAAACAAAAAACAATTTTCTGCGTTTTTAGGAAACATGCATACGAAATGTAAAATGCCAAACACAGGGTTATTTATAATTCTTAGAAGATTAATTTTGATTTTCTAGAAACATTTGAAATCCCTCGAAATATGAAAATCACTGACCTTATTTGTGAAAAATGTCACCTTCTCATGTGCACCTTTTGGTTGACAACAGGGTCTAATTTAGAATATTTTATTCAGTGCACTTGTACATTTCCTTTAAACTCGAATTCGTAATAAAAAAAATGCTGAAACTTTGCTCTTTTTTGAACAGTCGTTAAACTGGATTTGCGTATCTCCGAGCTGTTTTTCCTATGGGAATGTTTTCATTATTAACATATGCTTCAGACCAATAAATAACGCTAAGTGGTCGCTGTGCGTAACTTGATATAATGCAACAAAGAAGAGATTAATAGAGTACCTGCCATTTTAATTTATTGCTCAATAAAGTGAAATAATTCCAGAAAATTAATAGAAAGTCATTGATTTTGTTTTAACGTCTTTTGAGAATTTCAGAGACATAGATGAGATTATGGGACATCGATCTTGACGCCAGCTTGCCTAAGTTTTCATCCAGTCCTGAATGGAAATTAATTTCAATTGAGTTCATTAATTTAATGGTTTCTGCTTACTAATTCATTGGTTGCGTACTCGAGTGAACAGTCATTTTAAAAGAGTTTCACATCTCAAAATCTATTTGAAAGTAATTCATGGATTGCCTGCAGTTTAAGATAGGGAACTACAAGTATTTTCTCGATTTGTTGCAAAAGAAATTTCAATTTTTTATGCTAAACCGAGCATGGTAAACAGACGCATTTCATGGTTCTTTTCTATTTCCAACTTTATTGCACTTCAACAACTCTTAGTACATAAAATTGATTTAAACACGCTGACATTTGCTGGGAACGTAACCCTCTCTTTTAAAATTAGCCCTTAGCTGTACGGGAAGAATCGACTGCACTTTTCAAAAGCCGAAGATGTTTGCCACATTTGACAAATGCATGCAATGACTTAAGATATTCATGCCCACGGGGATTGAAAGCATTGTCTTGTTTTGGAAAATTTAAATTTATAGTGCACTTTACTGGATGTTAGATTGTCCTTGCAAAGCACTCGAGTCCAAGCATAAAGTGGTTAGTATTGATAGGTAGCAAGTAACGTCATACTTCACAGAACAAGCCTTTCCTGCCATCCTTAAGTTAAAAAATACCATGGAAAACCTGGAGATTTTAGCGAGGCTGAATCCTAGCAAATTCGCATCTCCAAAACTACCTGAGATGAAACGATGCTATCAGCATAGGGTTTGCTCACTTTTATGCATTGTTAAAAAATTGGTTCTGTTCAAGACATCCAACGATTCTTCCCAATTTTTCCAATATGATCGAATGATCCAAAAACACGCACGCGACTTCACGACTGCCAAAGTGCGATTTGCAATTGTTCTGCCTGAGTACCCCTAATGTACACTCATTTAGTACAATCATATTTTATCTTTGGCTCGAAAAACTTTATCAGTCTCCTCATTCACTACTCGCCAGCGCTTCTGTTTAAAAATTAGTCTTGCGGTTGCTTTAATATGGTCGCCTGATATTTGGAGAAATCAATTTATCAGGATCTGTCATTTTATGACAATCGAGAATTGTCATGCTTCTATTTTCAGTTCATATTTCCTGCTTTTATGAGACACGCTGTTATAGATAGTGAATGACCAAGCATTGAACATGCCAAGATTTGATTTATTTTCTTAGAATCACAAGATCCAAAACCGCCGACTATAATTTTAATAGAAATTGTTCGGAAGAATGTTCTCGTGGATAAAAAAAAGAACTATACCGTATGACAGATGTAACCGAATGTGGACTGTCAGCAAGAATAGTGTAACCAATTTCAGAATTTGATTTTTATCGCCTTGTTTTCATTCAAAGAATGAAATCCAAGTTTACTTCGTGATGGTACAATGCACTCTTCGTTCATTAGGCTTCTATTTTCCCCGAAGCGAGCAAAATAAAACAAACATTTTCCAAAATTGGACACTAGGCATACGGCTTTGCAAAATTTGAATTTTGGTATGATTACATGGGTATAAAGTATTAATCATTATAAATTTGGATAAAGGAAGTATGAATTATTAGAGTTGTAGTCAGGTTGGCTGGAACATATTTTAATAATTTTGTACATGTATTAACTCAAAGTTTCATGGATTATTAATTTTTAAGAAACCCTCTCTTTGGGTGAACCTACTGTATGCATGGTATACAGTACGTACTAAATGAAATTAAAAACCAACCATGATTTCGTGTGCCTGCAATTCAAACATTCATGAAATGTTCTGCATTCCTCGCATTGATGTTTGAACTTCAAATTTCTTTGAACATCTATTGAACTTTGAGTTTTTTATTCTGAAGTTTGAAATCCTATAGTTGCATCACTGCAGTCACTTTAATGTACATGTACATGTAGAAAACATGCCTCGCCCCTTTACCACGATCTAACCGAAATGGAAAATAAACAAAAAAAATACTGTAATGAGGAAATTCCTGAAATGAATTAATGCCGCTGATGGAAACCAACTAGGAGATTCATTACGTCGCGATTGCTTTATTTGACGTTTTAATATTCGCAATTAGAAATATTTTTTCGCATTTCTAGGAAATTTTTCCCAATTTAGCATGATATACTGTACTTGTATAGGCCTGCGGGTTAATTGCAACCACTTAATTAATCTTTGGTATTTCTTTATTTTCTAGTGAATGATTCCGTGAATTATAATGAGGAAAAGCGATTACTGGATAGATTAATGTACAGATATGATCGGGATGTGAGACCAATTAGAAATGCTTCGCAGGCAATTGTAATCAAGCTCAGCATAACGTTGACTCAAATCTTCGATATGGTAAGTAAAAAATAATACTGAAATCCTTAATCAATGTTTCTTGGGTGTGATTGTACATTAATAGGAGATTTGCTTTAATGAATGTTGTGCAAAAGTACATGTACTGTGTACACATTATGCTTTGTACTTCGTCCCACTATGATCTTTGTCTTTAGGCGTAGTTTACATACTGTACATGTGCGAATCTTGCATATGAATGTACTGTACTGCATTCTCTTTTAAAACTTAAAAAAAGATAGCTAGTGATTGTTTCTTACACAATCGACTCTGAAAAGAGAATATACATGTAATAGATGTTCTTTGTTGTTCGAAAAAGCTCTGTTTTTAGCGTATTGCTACATGCATTTCTGTAATCCCCTAGAGCGAAGTAATGGAAGCAAGTTTTATCTTAATATGACCTTTCATCTTCACTATACAGTACTTAATTGTCGTAATTGGCATTTCAGAAAATGTGATTTTCAGTTTTAATGCACATCCTGTTTTTACGGATAATGATAGCCTAAAGTAAACAAATATTCAGCAAACTAAACATTGAAACCGTACCTTCCATAAATATGAAAATACGTTACTCTTTTATATGTCATTAATTAAAGTGTTTGGGAATTATCCAATTACTTGTATATGTTTTGTCAAAAAGTTACTTTTGTTCCATCTAAATTTGTGATGTGACGAATATACATGTACAATTGTAGCTTCGACTGGAATTTCACTCGATATAAAACAATTGCACCTAAGCGTTCTTCTCCATTTCTGCGCCCAACTTACGGTCATGTTGCTGTGCAAACACTTTCTACATTAAAAAATATAAGCAAGATTGGTTTTCATTCGGTCAGCAACAAGCGGAATTCAATTTTGTTCTCTGGAAAGCGTGCAAACAAAAGAGCCAACAAATCTACTGAAAATAAAATCAATTTTAAGTTTGAACAACGGGTAATCCTTCCAGCTCTATGTCGAATCCTCCAGTGGCGTTGTTATAAAGTATAAGAGCTATTTGCTATCAGTTGCAAGCTATTCTTCCACCATGTTGAATACAAATAGTAGGATTTCGCTGTGAGAAATTGTAAAAAAATTGATGAGACATATCGCGTGGGCTATTTCGCATAAAATGACATCTGATGAATTAACAATCAGACAAGTTGAATACTAGTACAATTTAATGCTCAACTATACGGTTGATGATCACAGCACTAAGCACGACGTGTCCCTTAATTATATTAGAGGATTAAACGAACGTATGATGTGGATTTTCAATTCCCCTGTTAATTGATTAAAAGATATTTCATGCGTGTAGGTAAAAATGGTTTGTTGAAAGGCTAATGGAAAATGATCGTCTATAAATTCTGCATGTAAAAGGATTCAATCATATATTATACAATTGAAAACCGTATACATCTCTCGTTAATATATGATAGACAAAGCACAAATAAAGCTTTTCAATTGAGATGTCTGAAGATCTCTTGTACGCTGTTTTGCAAGTATAATTCGCTTCTTATTCTAAAGAACAGTTGACAAACTTTCCACTTCACGCTGAATTGCTGCATCTGCAGTTTGGATTGCATTCCGCTTGTCTTTGATATCATTGCTTTTCAGGGCGGCGATCAAGTTTTGCATTCAATCCAAAGCAAATATTTGATGTGTGCATCGGCGTATTGCAGGAGTCATTATGGGAAATGCACTAATCTTCATCAAATGGATGTTTTAATCCAATATTATGTTACGTTTAGTTCGTGGGAGTGCATGTTTCGAAGACAAATGCCCCTTAATTATAAACTGTACGTATGCCATATTAGGATGATAGTTTAGTTCAAACAGTGATGGCGTTGCTTTAATTGTGATGCCAGAGGCATAAATCGCATTTTGCGAGATAACATCGAATAATATGCATCGTTTTATCCGCCGCTACTAAAGTGATGGCATCATCCTTGAAGTGTCACGGACAGGTCAATTATAAAACCATGCTGATATAAACGGAAATTGTCACGTTGATAGGGCATTCTTTGGTCAGTGCTGATAGGGCTTTATCGGTGATCGTAAACTTTTTTTGTTTTTCCTCTATTTACATAATGATGATCTTGTTTACCCTTTCATCACCTTAGCTATATGCTATTACATGTAAGTGATTAACTTATTTAAATTGGGAACTTACTGAATTCTTACGTGTTGTTGCAGTATGAAAATGTTGCTATGGCTACCGCGTAATTCACATAGTTATCGAGCCTAGTAGTAAATGTCCTTCATTGTCGAATTAATCACCGTTTAGGAAATTAATTACTTTTTGATATACGCTCGTGTGAGCTTAGATAAAAGCGTAACAAACGTTGTTTGCAGTGAAATCCACTTTCACTATCCTTATTCTATGAAAGGGCTACAACTAAGATGACTAATCTATAGTGCATCGCATTGTAGCGTTAATTGCATGAAACCAACGTGATAATGGAAGTCCATCGCACAGTTGTTTTAATCTCTGATTAATGTTATGCGATTGACATGTTTACGAAAGTAGCCTATATACAGTACATAAGGATTTATGACACTTACATGTAATGTACTTGTATGAGCGTATGCGGTATAACAAGGAACTTAGTTATGCACTGTATAGATAGTTCTCACAAGCAGCCCACATTCGATTTACCGTATACTTTAGTAATGATACTTACTTTGTCCATGAAATTCAAAAATCTTTTACATTTGTTGTTTTGATGTATAAAAAAATAAAACCAGAAAAAGTATAAGATTTTTAAATTTCAGCATCAAAAATTCTACTTTGGTATACAGTGTAATAAAATATCCACGGGAGGAGGGGACGGGCGTGGGAAGTAACACGTCATGGGTACATTATACATACATGTACGATGATAAATCCCCAGAATAACATGATTAAAACTATCTTTCAGGAGTGGCATTTCTTGTCATTATATACTCATACAATTATACTGTATACACTTTCGCTAGGTTTCATGAATATATTAGCTCTTGTTTAATTAGTTTGTATAGTTCACTTTTCTAGCGTTGTATGTATTGTAGAGTGTAAACCTATAAAATTAAAGTGGTTTGCATAATTTGCCATCGCATCTCATATGCGTAAGGAATAAAGTTGTCAAACTCTACAGTATGCACATTAGGCTTAAAGCTTATTTGACTTAACGAGTATAATTAGCATATACTGTGGTACAGCTAACCTAATTGGTTTTTACGCGACATCGTTCTCTCGCTTATCGTCAAATTAAATAGTCGATTTTAGGGAGCATTGTCCATAAATTTTGAGTCTTTCAATCCCACTGTCTATTCTATCTTATTATTTTGCTTTTTTTTTGTCTGCGGCTAATTTAGGAAAAGCATGCCAATGAACCCATCAGAGGATATTTAGTGCTTTTTTTAATCGCTCCATTCCATATTCGTTAAATTTAATGGTAATTTCAACGACGTACATAATCCGTTATAAAAAGTTTCCCAAATACTTAGGCTATTTTAAAAAAATACTAATTTTCCAGTATGGGCAACTAAAGCGGCTTCTTATTTGTGGATGCATTACCCTTGATGGACTGTTACCAAGTCAGCGATTAACAACATTAAATTTATTTCTTCATTTTTTAAAAAAAAAAATTATTTTGCATAATTTATTCTTTGCAGAAAATTATCTACCGTGTTAATCGTATTTTATTTAAAGATCAGTGATACAATCAGTCACTTAATTAAGAAAATTTTACGATGCCATTCGTCATCCATTGAAGGCGTAGTAGTTTGTATACTCGCAAATTTTGAAATGTCTAAAATGAGTACATGTACATTTTTTTTAATAATTCATGATGATGAATAAAACATTCGCTGAATTGTTAATAGTGACGTTTAAGAATATACGTGGGCAAAAATCAAATCTTATATTATTTAAAGTATACATGAAATATAGAATGTACACACGGTTAGTCAAGTCCTTATTTTCATCAACAACTCAGGGTCACGCACTAATTAGTTTGAGGCCCTCCCCCGCGTTGCTTTGCTAATGTAATTCCTGCTGTTTACAGTATCTCTATACATAATTTGTATTACTTATTTACTGTATTAACGTAAAGTCCCATATAAAAGCTTTCTTCCCACGATGATTCCTCCGATGCTGTTCCACGGCGTCCATGGTATTGCACAAATTTAGTGAATATCTAAATGGTGGGAGGAAGGACCCTGACATGGAAAAGCTTTCACCGACCTCCCCATGCATGATTTACGGGGCCAGTCATCTTAAATGCACTTTTCTTTCTGATTTTCCCCTTATGTAACCTACTTCTTTTCTGATGGACGTGAAAGACTGCTGATCAATGAGAAGTATTTGATCTACATGGCAGTTTTGTGTCCTGACAATCACTTAATGCAAGCATGCTTGGAAGAGAGAGTTGACAAAATGGGGTTTATGACGTTATTTATGATGGCAATGCATGGACTCCAGTCAATCGCAATATACACGGGCAGCTTTTTTTTTATATATATTTCGCCGAAAACCCATAAACATCATAAGGATATTCAATAAAATGGCGGCTTGCAAACTTTCAATGCTGGCAATAACTTTGTTTGATTGCCTATAACTGGGAGACTCATCATTTAATATCAAAGTCTGTCTTGCCTGGGTCGGGATATTGTTGTAACCGCTCTTGTAACACCGGGACTTGTATTAGTTTCGGCTGTTGTGGCTTAACCGGTATTATACGAGTGCATGCTATCAGGAGTCTTCAAATGGGCCAATGAAATTACTGTTTGGCGGTCTAAGAGCTTGGTGAAGAAACTACTGCATTACACAAGCTTTGGGTTTAATTCTACAGGCATGAAATCCATATTTGGTACAAAACTAACTGGAATATTATACATCGTAGCATATAAAGACCTCGCTAGTACAAATCTTTTTATGTGAAGCATTACCGTTTGTGTATAGTAGAAATGGCAAAATGAACACTTTTCAAGGGATAACAGTCGAAATAGTGCAAAGAAAAACTAGAGAAAGATAGGAAACTGCAGGTTGCAGTTGCTATAAAAACACCTCAGTGTGACCTTTAAAAAAGCTCTCGCTCTAAGCCTACTCCAAACTTTTGCATCTGCAATGCACATAATGTATATGCATGTACATTCATGTCTCAAGGCTTATTCGTCAACCCTTTATTTTCGTTACTTCGCTTTCTGTTTTATTTGCAAAGCTTTTTCCAGAAGCACTCTGTATATTGGATTTCTCTAACCTCATATCTAGATTTCGGTTTCTCTCAGACGCCTTACAGTGTTCTTCATTATCCTTGATTTCTTAGACTTTTGCACCTACTGCGTTGTGAGGCCTATGGATTTGTGTGTTGTCGATAAGGTTAATCTACAAGTTAATTGGAATTGCTGCTCAATGCGGCTATGATTGGTTGATTCGCGAGCTGCGCTCAATAAGGTTTGTTTTCCAGCTGTTAAGGGAAGAGCACTCGAAGTTCTCTAATCTTTAGGTCATAACAATTGTTGATGTTGCCTAAAAATGCCAAGATGAATGGCATCCCACCACATTATTGACCATTTTGAAATCTCAATGAAATTGTTTTGAGACAACTTAAAAACACGAAGCAGCATATGCGAAATTTATAGTTTCTTTTAAACACTTGATTAGTAGAAGGACTACAACGAGCTACATCAAATTGTAAAAAAATCCTTAAACATGGATTTAAATTCCCCACTAATTGCAAATCGACAAACTTACGGTAAAAATATACGGAAAATAACGTATAATAATGGTTTTGAAAATGTATAAAAATGAGAATTTCTTTGCGAAGTCTGCCGAATGAAGCACTGCTGATTAAAACGAATAAAGTAATATAGTTCAACTCAACTTTATTCGTTTTCATATTTCAAGTATGACTCGCTTCCATTGCAACCTGTCACTGCTGTGAGAGTAATGGTTTGAGACGATGGAAATGGCAATGCATATAGCCATTTTTTATTTAGCAAATTTAGAACCTGATAGAAAGCACTGAGGAAATATATCTTTGAGATGCAACGCGCGCTTCGAGTTCAAGAAGTAATTTTCTTCTTGGACTCTCTTAGGTAATGGTTAAGGTCACAAAAGGCACTTCGTTCAGCCCTTCTAATCTCAACGTGAATCTCCTTCTATCACCAGCCATCATTGGATTTCGGAAATATAATGAATTCACGGTGACATAATAGCTTCTATTCAGTTTTCCGGTTGAAAGGTTCGGGATAGTGTGTATGCAACGTGAAATACGACGCGGGCTCATTTTGTCACAATCTTTGGGATGAAAATTCATGTGCTCGCGGTTTCAGATGATAAATACTGCTTCAGTTTCTGATTGCTTTTTTGTTTAAAACTATCTCGACGAGCAATAAATTAATGCAGGGATCTAAAACCCATGGCTTCACACAACAGATTTGTTCCTATATCCCATCATCCAAAAAACGACACGAAAAAACATGGCGCACGATGGCAAATCGGATGAAGGAAATGTCGTCGAGATGGGAAGCCATAATGTAATGAAAAACTACCGATGCAATGACCATCGAATCTTCATGCTTCATTTATGGGGATGATGCAAGTTACTGTAAATTGCCCATTTTGTAACGGGTGCATTCGACGATGCATCCTGACAAAATCGATAGATGCTACTTTGGACACGAGAGAAAAAAAATCTAAGTTTTTTTGAATCTTTCCGAATAAGAGTTAAAATTACTGCAATGTAAATGTTCATTAGCCGTTTTGAAAAGAAATCATAGTTTTATTTGGTGCTTCTAAATTTGCGTATTTCAGAGGTAAACCTGCACGCAAATATTACAGGCAAAACGATAAGACTGTGCCTAATTGCATTGTCAAGTAATAATCCTCGTGCAAATGAGACGACAGATTCCATGATTCTCAAGAATATTTACTGTCTTCCCTATACGGATTGTTGATATACACAAGTTGTGGTTGCCATTTTGCTCGTTTACTTCCGAAATGCAACGCTCATGTACAAAGTTTCAATCGAGTTTGCTTAGCATTTCATTTCATAGTTTTGATTAAATTTTAATTGGATTTCGCTTTTTAGTACCGAACACAACTTTTTATTTATTGTACGGCAGACTTTATCCCCCTCTCATGGGCTTAACATACTTAGATGAGTGAAACCATTTCAAATTCAAATTAGTAACGTACTTTACACCCACGCTTGACCGAAATAAACATGATAATTATTCATCGCCGGCTATTTAACGAGCATCGGGAAGACGAAATGAGGGTATGTTTTGGATTTTTAGGAGAGAGAGCATCGAATGTGGTTTCTATTCTTCGCATGCTTTTGTATAAAAATGCCATTAAAAAGTTTTATTTGCCGCTTCGATCCGAATGATCTATCTAACGAGTTTGCGTCATTCTCGCATATGTCTTTTATAACATAGTCGTGTTTTGTATGTAAAATATACAGCGCTCTTGTGTCTCCTTGAATCCCTCTTTTAAATATTGTTCAGAAATCCGTATAGCAGTCATCCCCCAGTTTAACGTATTAAAATTAATGAATATGTCCATAATAAAATTTATAACGCGGATCTTCCTTAATTGTTTTCTGCGGTGATTTGTGGAACTTATCGTACGCATTAAGGAGTCCGGTGCTTATTTTTAGCAATAAATCAATAGCCTTACCACTAAAACGTTTAATGTTCCGCCTGCTTTGCACCGTTTCAAGTGTGCTACACTCTCGGTATTGACTTTGCTACATTTTATAGTCCACGCACGCGCGAATGCAACATTGCAGCGCCATCAAGGTTTATAATAGCGTTTGAACGATTTTACCATGACAATCCTACGTCCATAGCAACTGTACCTTTTGTGGATTTTTTAAAAATAGATCATCTTATGCTTGCAGCATGCAGGTTACTCACAGAGCCATATTTCGTCAAAAGTGTGATCCATCCTCTTGCGAATGTTGCAAAAAAAAAAATTGAACCTCACGTTGTCTTCTTGCTTCATATTTTTTGTGGTAGATTGCATTAAATTGACACACGAATTCTAGAGATGTTTATTAATTTATTAAATGATTGAGAGTGATGAGGATGAATGCAAATTGGCTGAAGTTGTATTTTCATGATGAAATTGGCTAGGCATAAAACATGGCCAAACATACATAAACATAACATATGCATTAAATAAACAATTCTAATGTAGTAAATAAACAATGCATGTGCATAATGCATTTATAAAGTATGTGCATGCAAATATTTCAGCTGTATGCGCTGTGGATTACGTATGTACATGCATGCATTGTTGAAGATGCATTTGAAAATTAATTTCTAATATTATTTAATATTGTAATGATTATTTTGTGTTACCGATGATTCTCTTGCGGATTAAATAACGTTCTCAATCTATACTGCATAATTTTACATGCACTTTTGTTTGTTTAGATATGAATTTTGTATACCACATAGGCACATACAGTATATACACGTACATGTATAGTGTATTTTCAATTTTCAGATTGCCTTAGAGAATTTATGCTGATGCATTTTGGTTTTAAGAACGCTTAGAAACATGATATGCAGTATTAGAGCGTTTACTTTATAAATTTATCAAGAACCATCTTACTGCAAATTCGAATCAAACCATATGGAGAACCTAGGGGTATCATATCGTTGAACATTCTCACATATCAGAAACCAAAATGTATCGTACGCACTTTGAATGCAGGTTCGTAATATATTCTACATCGATACATTTGAAACAAGTCATTAACATTTAATTTTCAGATTATTGAAATATGAACCGCTTTATTATTAACGTCGGAAAGAAATCAGTTATTGTAATTAAATAGGTTCGATATACCCTCTGAGCTTTTAAAAGTTGATGTTTCATTAAATTCGATGTCATGTTATACGCCATATTGAAAAGTTAATGAAAACGAAGCTTGGTTTGATGTATATGATCAATGAAGAGCTGACATGAATACAGAACAACGGACGTTATTTGATCATATAGAACAGTTTTAAAAAAAATTCTGGTTAATTCTTTAATCCTTTGTAAGGGACAATTTTTTTCACGTAGACGTAGGAAATACAGTATGTTGTCATTTATTCAGCAGCTGTGATGGAATTGCGGCATTGTTTACTAAAATGAAAAGGATTTATTCTTAGCGAGTTTATTAATGTTCGTGAAAATTTATTTTAATTGGAATAAGTGCAATATACGGTACATATTCATGAATACCCTAAATTGTTGCATGCCGATCTCGTACCTTTGTAAAATTTGCGCAAAGTACACTGTATACGTAAAGTAATGAAGATTAATCCGCCGAATTGTCTTATCTGAGTTGTGTTAAATCCTAGGAAAACAACTAGAAGATTACTCTGTCAAAATTGGCCTTCTAAAAAAACAAAACGTTCTGTATACTTTGTGTTATTGAAGTATATGCATAGATATACAGTGCAATGTACATGCGTGGTTCTCTTTACACTAGAAACATACTAATTTTAGATTTTAATGCATTAATTAAATAGCAACATGATTATATTATTAAAGAAATATTTCTACACAGAATACCACGATAAATTTGAAGGCAACAAAATGGGTAAATTATCATCAACTAGCTATAGCTTCTTGGTGATGGTCGTTTCTTGTGAGATTAGTTAATTGTCATTGTAAGGCAAAAGTTAATGATATTGAAAATGCGATTATTTTAAATTATCGAATTAATGCATTATGCGTGGGAGTTCGAGGTCATGCATGTTTATTCCAAATTCGAAATGAAACCATCTTTACAAATATTCATCATTTGAATAATTATTTTGTTTATAGCGCTACTGGGCGCGATATACAAGCAATCGATGAACCTGTTTTCTAGATAATGGCTTCATCAAGCTGTAATTTAATCTTTGAAAATAGTAATTTAATTATATGGATTTTACGTTACGAGGGCTTCATACAAATAATATCGCCATTTACGAGGGCGCCAATAGATGGTAAATGACATGAACATAAGTGACAAAAATCCAGTAAACCAATTATATCTACATGCATCATCAGCTGTATTTACAATGTGGTGCAGCACACACAATCCAGGGTGGGGGCGTATGATATCCGTTCATGGTGCTTTTAATGACCTGCTCATGGATTAAATATATTTAGAATACAGTAGAACCTCCGTAAGTTGACCACCCAAGGGCGGAAACAAAATGGTCAACATAAGGAGGTGGTCAACATATGGATGTGGTCAACTTAGGAGGTTCTACTGTAGTTATAAAGACAATTTTTAATTACGGGCATTAATTCCTTGTATGATCCCTCTTCAGCTTATGGAAAAAGATATCCGCAGTTGCGAAAATTTGGAACTGCAGAAGTTAGCACAATGTTAGTAGCCTACTGTTTCTAACGCCAGTCTAACAAACTACTGATAGGAAGTTGAGAAAAACACCATCCAAGCACCAATTAAGGACGTGTTAATTATCTAAACAGTCTTTGAAATAATTACATTAGAAAAAGTGCCAACAACGCATTCATTATTTTTGTACTAATTCTTGTGGAAAAAACCATATACAACACACGAACAAGTTTTCTGGAACTGATCACCATGTTCGTAAGTTGGGGTCGTCTGTAATCCTAGATACAGTCGGTTGAAAATGTTGTACATTTTTTCAACAATTTTCAATGTTTGGATTTCTGATAAGGAGCATCCAAGCAACGATCGAATATGCCAACACGTAATATCACGATAACAGTCTTGAGATGCTTGTTTAATCTATAGTAAATATTATATTATTCTTCTTTCTGTTCGTGTTCAAGACTACACGTTTGGTAGGCCTATAGAATTACCGTCAAGAATTATACTGCATTCGAACATTAATATGTAAATGAGATAAGCAGAGGAAGTTGCAAAGTTGCATATTCCATCATTTCACCATTAAATAACGTGCATCGTTAATGGAATATGCTCATTAAAATTCACACAAAATGCTCGTTTTCGAGCAAACTGAGTGTCCGAAAATAGAAAAAAACAAAATATACGCGTCCTATAGTTGCCATTGTTCGCGTTGTTTATTTCATGGATGAAAAGCAATCTTATACGTTTTCCATTGCCTTGCCTACTTCCATTATCCCAGCGGCTTTCTGTTAATAATTACGTCTCTACAGCATTAGGATTTTTCCCAGAGGAATAAATCCCAATAAGAAGTTAATTATTACCGTCATGAAAGCATTTCTCATAAAACTATTGCCACGAAGAAAAAAAATGAAAAAACCTTGTATGAACAGACCTTGTAATGTCTGGCATTATTAACAACACCATGCATCGGTTTAATTCGAAACAAAGCATTCGATGCATGCTCAGCACCCATTTTCACAACTGGAATGTTGTCCACCAATTGCGAATGCCATTTCCAGTGGCCATTTATTTCGGGTGAGGCACAACAATTTGATATATTTCATTCGACGCTTAACCTTGGTTTCCTATAGGAAATGATTAGAGCATGTCTTCACCACTATATTTAGATCGAAAGGTACATTCTTATTTATTTTTATAGCCGAATATGTAAGTAATATAGTTTCTTCACATTCGGTTTTGTTCCCATAACGGATTTTTGAAATGCATTTAGATATTTAATTCACTCAGTACATGTACTTGAACAATTTTTCATAATTCAAATGTTACTTCAAAATATGAGCCATATGTTAGCAATGCTGCATACAAACGATAACTTCATTTCGCATTATCGTCGAATGAACCTATACACTTTTTCCGAGTCCAATTTAAATTTACCCCAAATCCACCATCCCGACGTCATCCTGTGATACAAAATTTGTGACATCCGAGCTTCTCCTAGATCCACAACATAAAGCTAGCTTCTGGGACATCAAACCATAAATAGGTTCTTCAACCTGGGTCCAGTCAATGTCCACCGGATGAGCGCGCACAAAAGCTCTTGAGCAGATTAGGCTGCAGCTTTACCGATCGTTATTTATTTTTGCCAAAAATCGATTTTAGGCAACATGGAAATAAAGTAAGTCAAGCTGCATCTATTGTTGTCAACAAGGCAGTCAAGCAAAAAATAAATTGCAAAAATATTCATACTATACTGTAAATACAATGATCATGAAAATACATGCAAAAAAATGCAGAAAAAATGACACAATATTGTAATTGTATACAAAACCTATACAGCATTTGTGAATATCCATTGTATTTAAAAACTCATGATACTTATATACAGAAAAATACATACACCCTGTATATTGTATATCTACATGTAAGTCGTATTTTGAGATGTATTTTTGAAATATTAAAAATATATCAATATTTCATATTTTAGTAAACATTTATATACAGGTATACACAGTATACAAATAAAGGCGGTCATACACGGGAAATTTTATACATGTTATCTGGAAACTTGGCAATTTTAGGCGTGTCCGAAAAGTCAACCGCATATTTCTGAGCATTCTACTAACCATGGCTTTTAAAAAGGACAATTTCAAACTGAAATTAATTAGACTTCGTTTATGTTTTTATAATTGACAAATTAAAACATTTCATTTCTCGTAATTCACATTCTAAAAAACAGAACTTTTTTGAACATGCCGTATTTCCAGATATAACTTTCCTCGTGTAAGGCCGGCTTTAAAGATAAAGTACATAACAGGCATATACAGTATAAACATTAAGTATAAACATTTAAAATTTAGTTTCTTTTAATATCGACATCACTCATCCCAACCACACTTGGTACATGTACTATAAATGTTTTATTTAATATATTTACTAGAGCACATCACCAAGGTTTTCTCAGACGAAATTTTCCATGATGATCAATACACCTGCATGATATCGATTCTATCAAGACTGGATGAATATGCGGCACAATGCTATTAAGTAGGTTAGTTGCGCATGATAATATGCGCTTGATTGCAAAAAAAAAATAAGAAACATAGCAACATACATTGCAGTACATGTATACAGATTAAGATAAAGATCCATTGGGATCCTTACTTATCTTATCCTCTGTCCCCCAACGAGACATCATAAAGCGTCCTTATTCTGGTAACAACCAAGGTCTTTGAACAAAAGAACGAGTTATTCTTCAAATTTCACGATGCTACGTTTCCAGGATTTTCCTGACATACTCGATCTAAATGCCTGTTCGTTGGTAGGTTAAAAAAAATGCTGGCAAATATCTAGGTTAATTGATTTAAGTTAAAGGAAGAGATAATTCTCGTTACGCGATGGCATGCAATCTTGGACGTCGATCTTCAGAGTGAAATCAGGACAGAAATTCAGCAACCAAGACTGGCTGTCACCACAGATATAAATTACTCTGAATGTTTCATTAAAGCTAAAGTTATGCGCTTCCAGCGCAGCTCATTTCTAGTTCAATCAATACTTTTGGAAGCAAAAGGTATTCTCTGAGGTTCGGTAAAACTTTAATTAACCAACATTTAACCGTTGCATCTCTGTAAATTAGGGTAACTTGAAATGAAACGAACGTTTAAATGTAATTACGAAATGAGGATACATTCTCGAGTGCTGCCTAAATGCAATTAAAACTGATTCCGAAACTGCGATGAACCGGATAAGTGTCAACTTTCTCCATTATCATGGTTACGTTTTTATTGCCAAATGCACAATTTCAGGCAAGTTATAATTCGCGAACATCTCAAATTAAGAAATGTTTTCGATAGATAACTTTCACAAGCAGACGACGCGTGCTGGCTCCGCCTAGATCCGACATGCTGGGGTACTTCATAATTTTACTGTGGCAAAAATCTGATTGCCTTCGCTATAGATAAATTATCGTGCAGACGTATTCGTTCCATATATCATTTTGCATTATAGCCATTATTCCTTTATTTAATTATTTATTTAGAAATAAACGAGAAAATTCATACAATTTTTGATTTGTAGCGGCAAAACAGCATCAAAATACAGTAGACTCCATCTAAAACGATTCCGGAAGTAATGATAGGTTGAACATTATGATGTAAAAAGCAAAGTAATTTTGGTTTCCCATAGGAGTGCATTTAACATTTTCCGGGTATTGTGATGCTGGTTATAATAATAATCTGCATTTAGTGATGGGGTTTTTAAAATCTTCAATGCTATATGGGATCGACTCGACTATAATGATGAAGGGGGATGTGAAGAATTTTCCTACTCTCTGGAGTCTCTGATCACATGTGCTAGCTTTACTGTAATTACGGACCATTTTTCACCAAGTTAAATTTGTTGACATTTTTTATGTACATTTTAACGTTAATAACGTGTATTCTTGTGTAACATTACTAAAAATACATGTATACGTATGTATAGAATGTACTCCCTTATTGGGCCACATTATTTTAATTCGGGTTTAATGATTTCCGAATATAATGGTCAAATTCTGTCGGTCCCTTGGAGATCACTATAAAAGGATTCTACTGTAGCTACTTTCGGTTAAAAGGTCTATTCTTGGCTAAGTGGTAGTAATGGGGCATTTTCTTAGTTTTTACAATGGTAAGAAGCACGATTCTCAGATTCATGTACCCCACAACACGCCCATAATGTAAATCGAGCCACTTTAGCCACGCCCACGAGCTGCAGCGTGACGTCACGTGCAAGCTATCAATTGAATTCGGCATCAGCGTCTATTATACCATCTCAATTGTCATTGGGAAACCATGACATCTACTGAGCTGTCAAGAGTTGCAGCAATTTCTTTTAAAGAGTTCCATGCATTCAAAATGGTACTGCATCAATAAATTGCACTGCACAACACTAATGGCGGCCATTTTTTTCATTACTCAATTAATCCTGCCAAGTTCACGCCGCCATTAACCTCGACCCTAGCCGCATGATCTAATGAGAAAACCGTTATGATTAAACCCCGTTGATGGCTATGCAAGCACTAGAAAGCTGTAAAGTAATTTCTTGCTCTTTAATTGATATTTTTGGTGGGTTTCCAATAAGGACTAAGCAATGAAACTGGGTTCATTCATTCAGTTACTTTATGGTACCAGTGAATTTCAGCATACTTGCAGGCAGTATAGATTCAGAGAGCCATGCTGTGGGTGCATTCTATTTATAGCAAGTCTGGATCAATATGGGGAGGTTGACTTCGGAGGAATATGCTTCTTCAACCCCAACAAACGTATGGAGGACTTGTACCGCAGTTTACATCTGCAATAACTTGGCTGGCGAGAAACCAGAACCAGATTCCTCTTTCTTATCATTTTGAAAACCTTGAATATAAATTTTTCGAGATGGAGTTTCATCCGATTTGGCTACATAGTATCCATTGAAGATAACAGATGAAATCGTACCGATTTACGGCGTGTCTTCAGGACACCTTTTTCCGCGCTGACCACCAGGGGCGTCCCATCAAGGCCAGGTTTTACATTTGCAGCATGGCGTGATAAATAATATGCATGCTTTGACTGATTATAATAAAGCGCATACTTGCACAGGTATTGTTAGCATGCAGTGCCAAATCGTTAAATCTGCGTGTTTGACGCCTATTTTTGATATTATTTTTTTTAAAATTCGTCCAAGGCAAAACGCCTTCAATGGAGATGTCGTGTTCTCGCCAAACCAAACAATAAATGAAGAATTCGACAGAAATTCATGAAACAAAGTAAATAGGTGGCGTTGGTGTAAACAGAACCAGATCTGAAAAATCAGGGCAAGTGCGGTAGGTGACGCTAGGCCCGTTCAAATGCACTGGAGCAAACCTGTTCCGATAATAAACTTTGTGCTAATTCGAGTATTTGTACCGAGAAAAGATTACCCTTTGAATTGTTTTTCGTGAAAATGAAATCAATGGATGTGATGTTGATTTTCGTGGTTTTGATACAAAATCGTTTCCATTACCAAACAAGGTACATGTACATGGGTGCTGGTGCCGGAATCACAAAATCAAAACACCATTTGAATAGCATTGTCATTTACATGTACATGTAAATCGCAAATTGTTTCGACATGTTGGTATCCTTGCAGAAATTCATTGCATCCATGCAACATGGGAAAATATAGAAAACGTATTTCGGATTATGGATTTGCCATAAAAGATTTCGGATTGTCCACCATGACCAAATCATAACATGTTAAACCTGCTGTTTCGCACATTGTACATGTACTGAAGGTTCAAAGGCTGCAGCGTTTCTTTGGATACCGGCCAACGTGCAATAATATGCGGCTGATATTAAAAAGTATGGGATAAATTCTACATACAGCAACCTCTAATCCTGCAGGAAACACCCTAGTGATACCGTTGAAATGCGACAAATCGCTCAACTATATAGGAAGTGAAAGCCGCATTATAGTAATTGAGATAAGATTAAGAGAATCTATTTCGAGGGAACAGAATTGCTTCGGATTCAACATAGAGCTCAGATAAGGTTGAGAGCAAATAGTGACACGTTGATAATTGGGAATGTTGATATTCGTATCAATTATCGGTGAGATATGTGGATTTATGAAACGGGGAAAACAACCTTTGAAAGTGGCATTGAGGTGTTCCATGGGTGTTCCGCAAAATTTACGATGGGGATTCAGTATAGGGATTAAGAGGCCATAAAACTCTAGCAATGCGATAAAATCACATGAACTCTACGATCCCTGCACGCGCTGGCCTTTTCAAATGAATGTTTATTTATGTAGTTACATTCCACCCTCCGTGATGTCACCAGGTACACATGCATACTTGATAACATAATAACGATTGTACATGTCATGTACCGTGTGGTCAAGTTTGAGTCCTGATTGAATAAATAATGAGACCTAACACGAATAGCTTTCAAACGTGAAGTACAAAACCTGTTAAGAGTGACCACCAAAAAAAATGCTTTGTTGGTCACAGTACACAATTAAGTGGTCACTATATAAAGAATGCCTGAATTAAATTAAAATAATGAACATGTACACTGCACTTATGCATGTAGACTGTAATACACGTAGTAAAAAACCAAAAAAGTACAGAATCATCATGTCCAAGGGATAATGCAAGATGTAACGCGACTCATCCGTTATCTGCAAGGTCACTTTTTAAGGAATATTGGCAATGTAAAAATTGCAAAAAAAAAGACAACACACACCGGTTACTGTACACAATAGACAGGTGATCACTGATCACTATACAGAGAATTTTTATGAAGGAATCTCATTAGTACGTACATGTACTGTCTATCAGTTCATGCTTAAAATGTGACCATTATACATGGTCACATTTTGGTCACATGGCCACATCTTATTCCTCTGATTGTACGTGTACACACAGTACGGTGTACCTCAATTAATTTATTTCATTTTCAGACCCAACGTACGAGTAATGCACTTTGGATTGCTCAACTGAATGCCATGAATGTCATTTCAGCTACGGCGCTCCCCTTCATCAGACTGCAGAGAGCAAAGGTACACGTACGGAAGTGCTTCCTAGAAACCGAATCAGATTACATGAGGTGCGAAAGCAGAATCTGGATTAAAAGAATCAATTACATTTTGATCAGGTGCCAATCCCATCAGGCAGTATACGAGCAACATCCAAAAGTGTTTCCGCTTGCAAAGAAGACATTAATGACGGCAAAATGGCCGCCACTGAGGACTAATCAGAATTTACAGCTCATAAAAAATCTTCTCATAAATCTTCATAAAACGGCACAAGATTCACGTTTGTCCGTGAATTTATTTGACGATCGCAGTGCCACCATCGCTTTTATTTCCGCCTTCCTTGACTTTTTTAATGTCCTGTCAAGCCGAAATTCCCATAGCCGTCGGTAGGGTGAAAGTGAACGTTGGGGGGGAGGGGGGGGGGGGCAAGAACACCCAAAACATTCCGTTACGATTGCCATTTTCAAATTATTCGAGACGTGTATTTTCGTGAAAAAAACACCTCGAGGTATAAGAAGAAGAGGTAGAGAATGAGAAAAAAAAAGCTGAATGATTTTCCTCCATTTTTTGCCTCCACATTAACCAGGTGTACTCTGATGGCATTTTCGCTTAACCTGCGTACAGGTAAAAGGAAGCTGGGGCGAGGTCAAAGGCTAGCCAATGCTCGTTCGTGCCTGGTCATAAAAACGATGGCGGCCATCTTGGGAATCCAGTAACCGTCGAAATCGTGGCCTGTTCTCTCAATGGGGGATCAACTTGGCATTTTTTTAAAATTTTTTTTAATATTCCATCCAACTTGAATCTGGTTTTACCCTTTTAACCGTTGTTGAAAAATTAATTTCACGCCAGGCGAGTTGATGTTCTCCTTCGTTTCACTTTTATTGGAGAAGAAAG
Organism: Megaphyllum sjaelandicum; assembly: GCA_034698745.1. Taxonomy (NCBI): domain Eukaryota; kingdom Metazoa; phylum Arthropoda; class Diplopoda; order Julida; family Julidae; genus Megaphyllum; species Megaphyllum sjaelandicum. Next base: position 16,446 of record JAQGBX010000329.1, on the reverse strand, counting down.
CTGCTACTCCAGGGGTGTTTAGGGCTATTGTGGCCCTGACAGAACTTCAAGAGCCGCGTGTATTTTGTCAGAAAACATTTACTTCGAGTGCATGCTATCCAAAAGAGTAAGGGTTTTTTTAAAAAAATACTTTCACGCCAATTTCCTCGAGGGGTTAACTCAAAGGGAGGTCTTGCATTAACCTTCACCCAACTTGAATACCGAAACACTCGACATATTAGGCATGTACACTGTATATAGGACGATTGGAAAATTATAGAAATAAGGAAATGTCGCGAACTTAATGGACCTCGACCGATATGCATGCCTAATATCAAAATTGTGCGAGTAAACGAAGCTAAAACCTTGAAATCCAAACTGCTTCTAGTCAAAGATTGGAACTAAAGTATTCGATTAGCGTGGAACAGTAATCATGTATTGCAAATGCTTCAATTTCCAGCTGTTCAAACAATCTTCAATTGATGCCAGTCTCATCATCCTTGCAAGTGGTTGGTACTTTGTTATAAGAAGAAGAAAAAAAATCCATATCTCTTTCATCGTGTGATAAATAACCCAAACTAACTTGTCTTAAGCATATTAGTGATATTCAAACACCAGTTTATGTAAAATGTAAATTTCTTGCATTTTAAAATGTTTTTAAAGTGTACCGGAAATCAAGTGTTTTTTAAATATAAGTGTCCCATAAGTTTAGAGTGATATAGCGACTATTTCAAATTAATTTGTATGACATTTGGTTGACTTTTTATTATATTTCCCATCAAAACAGACTTCTTGGACACCCTATATTAGAAAAACATTGTTAGAACCAAGTCTTCAGTGGTCATTTGCATGCTACGTTTCTAACGGTTTGAGCTGCACTTAGAATGCACTGTATGCATGCATGTGAGTAAAAAAAATGCACTATATATACATGTATGTTTGTATGTATGAATGTAAGCAAAAGAAATAACGTTAATTGTATTAAAATAACAATTGAACAAATGCGAAAATATTCTAAAATTACTTCGTTATATATTGTAACTATACTATTGATTAAACAATCCACAAGAATATAATGCCTCAAGCTACATGTATATGACGTACGATAAAACGAAATTGTTTGGATATCGCCATGGCAACGATTTACTGAATGCACTGAATGCAGCTGCAGCCACTCAGGAAGTGAAAGTGTCATTTAATGATGACCTTTTGAGATTTAATGACGTAATATAGCACATTCTGCTAATGATCGAATATAATGCTTGTTTTCGTTTATATTCTGAGAGTAAAATACAGCAGAGGCTAAGGATATCTTGCACCAAAAAATCGATATTGGAGACTGGTTTCAACTGTTCAAATAAACATTCCAACATAGCTGCGAGCATTTGCTTCAAATTGAAAATGCATTTGCATCGTAAAGTATTTCTACTTTACGTTGTAAAAGTATTTCTATCCTATCCTAAAACTTTAATAAGATTCGTGCAGTTCTTGACCAACGAACAAACTTGAAATCTGACCATGCACTTGTTCATGACCGTTACACGGACATTTGCCTAGTTAAGGGTCACCGTGGGCGTCAAGCTCGTTTAGAGGTCATAATGAGGAATTAACGCCGCAAATCGACATTCATTTAGCGGACCAAAAAGGTTAAATTTCCATTATTACAAAACGGGCATGAATAACGGATAAAGTGAGGTGGAACAAAGTTTTTTTTAAAACATTTCGTGAATTATGAACACGTTTGTTTTCAGTTTTGTTTCCAGTTTCGAGCACGTTCCCATGGCACTGGAAAACGCTAAGGGTTAATCGGGTTTCACCCCATCCCATGCATAATGAATTGCACTTCTCTCAATTACATCTCCGAAAATAACTGCAGGTAGACAGGTGGACCTGCTTGTCATGGATTTATATGTACTTCCGCATTTTAAGTAATATAGGAAGACAAAAACTTCCTAGCCACCAGCTTCCTCGAATTCATCCTCCCGGCGTAGAAAATACATTAAGACGACATTCGGTGCCACTGCCATTTACTTAAAAAGCAGGAATTTCCACTTAAAAACGAATGCGACCACGAACCTGTAAATTCGAGTAGACATTTTCGAGCTTTTTTCATATTTGCTCGCCAGGCCATGCCTGAAATTCAATAAGAAAGAAAGGCTGCATTAACCCTGGGGAGGTCTAGGTGACGCTGATGCATCGTGCATGGTGTTATTTACCAGAAAGGTGCAGGAAACTGGCTCTTTTCACGCATGATTCGCCATACTATATACAGTATATAATCCGAATCGTTGGAGAATTTCGACTTAATTTGATGTTTCATAAACGGTGCGGAAATGATTCGCAGATGCCATGACGCTGAAGTTATAGTATCAAACCAATTTGATTAAGGTGGAAGTTTGTTTTATCAGCAATTATAGTCAATTTTTAACATCAACGACCATAGGAATTTAGGGAAGTAATTAAACCTGCGCATTCTACAGGGTTATTACAAAAGAATCCTCGGGTTTCAAAAAGTTACATTTTGGGAAGTGTTACAGATACAACAGTAAATAAGACATGAAGTGAAAGTGAAAATGTCCAAGTTTTGAATCATACTCTACCATCACAAATGTTCAATGTGAGAACCTCGCATCACATGACACACGTCTATAAGGTTGTCCAGTTCGGCCCATACACGCTGAAGTGTGTCCCTAACAATGCTATTCGAGCACAAGTGCCCACAAAACGCTTTCTGCTACATGGTCGCCATTTTGGATACTGAGTTCGTGATGCTACCTGATGGGCGTTTAAAACAAAGTTTGCACGTTGACGTTTCCCCTTTCTTTTTATTAGTATTGTATCTGTAATTCTTACCAAAATATATCTTTTTAAAACCCGATGATTATTTTGTACATGTACTAACCATGTATTTCGCAAACATTTCGCTTTTTTTGCACACATCAAATTTATATATGATTATTTAAAGAACTGCATGTTTTGCACCATTGAAAAAACCTAACATATTTTTCATTAACTTACTGACTTTTACGTTATTTTTTTTATTTTCAGGCACTTTTATTTTAAATAATGGTAAGTATAAGGCACGCTCAACCCTTTCGGGTGTTGTCCATAAAAAAAAAAACACACAGACCGGATAGTAAATCAACTCCAAAAACTACATTTACAGCAGTTCAGTGAGTTTATTTTCAGACCACCGCAGAAGTCATTGATTATTTCCTATATACAGCATATACATTATACGGTCATAATTTACTGCTAGGAAACCAATTTATTTTTCATTCTTGTGAATGTACGCGTACAACTATTAAAGTGTGACGTCACCAGCCTACAAAAGCGTTCATATTTTTTTTATAGCTGCCTTCACCTTTTCCAGTGTTCGTTGTCCCCGTTCGGATAAGCTCGCGGAAAAATTACTTAAAATTTATGACTAGCTATAAAAACTTTCTCTATCATCTCGTCCCCATTTGCAATCAACGAGCAATGCCTTTGAAAGCCCGAAAACTGGCATCAAATCCGAGACAGCTTGATATCTCATCGAAGCAAAACTATGAAAACGACCTTGTTAATTAACAGTGAAATCTAATTAATCTACTTATTATGATTTACCGTAGCAGCCTGTTTGCCCGAATTAATAACATGCCCGATATCGGTATGCTAATTCGAGATGCATGCAAATGTCTGCATTAAGAGGTTCTATAGTTCAAACGTAACCCAGAGTGATTATTGGATAAATGGAATTTAAAAGTTCAGCAAATGTGCAGAGCAATTTATGATAATGAAAAAATCAAAGTAGATTACCTATGCCAAGAATGGATTTTTAAAATTTCAAGAAAAACCTAAAGCATCATTAAAGACTATACAGTAAAACCTGGAAAAGTGACCACCTTTGAATGGTGACCAACCTGTTTATGTTGACCACGTTTTATTGTATTGTTTTTTATAGTGAACGTTTCCTTCTTAAAAATTATCTGTAGGCCCTATAGTGGCCAGTGATCACCTGTCTATTGTTTTACAGTGACCAGTGTGTGTTGTCGTTTTTGCAATTTTTACATTGCCAATGTACCTTATAAAGTGACCAGATAACAGATGAGTCATGTCACATCTTGCTTTAACCTTGGAACATGACGATTATGCACTTTTTTGGTTTTGTGGTTTTTTACTACGTGTATTAAGGCGCGTATACACACCAACGCAACATTGTTGCAAAACTTTCTTTTGCAACAATGTTTCATGAAAATGTGGCGCATAAATTACAGTCTACATGTATAAGTGCAGATTACATGTTCATTATTTTAACTTAATTCAGGTATTCTTTGTATATAGTGACTACTTGTGTACAGTGACCAACATAGCATTTTATTCCAAGAAAGGATTTTTAAAAGTTCAAGGAAAACCTAAAGCATCATTAAAGACTAGTTACATGTATATCCAAACCCGGATGAAATTTCAACGTTGAGAGGTGGAAATTAAGTCTGTTCTCTTACGAAAAATGAAAACTTCTTTGGATTTTTTAGTGGAACGTCTGCTCCCCTATAAACAAGTATTTCTTTTGAAATAATAATCAGAAATTTTTCAATAAGGAAAGTAACACCTCTTTTGCTTTCAGAGAGCACATTCGTTCAAGTGCACGGCCGTTCATTAAGTACATCAAACTCGATAGGTATCCAGAAAGAAAAAGTGGCAAAACAAGCGTTTAATCAGCATAGTCCGAGATGCATCGAAGTTGCCAACGATGAGGATGATGATGCAAAAGTCCATCATTGTAATTAATAAAATTGCATCGACTAACCCCCGAGTTCAACCATTTTCCCTTTTGTCAGGTGCGACTACCCTCAAAGCAAATATACGATTTGAATGTAAACAGGCCATTCAACCCTGGAAAAAGTGCTTTTTAAGCACTCCCCAATAGGTCATACGTGCATGCCGCAATATTAGCAAGGATGAACCAGCTGAGCCACGCCAGAAAACCCTCACCTATTACGTGGCCCAAAGTTCCCAGATTGATTAGGCCTGCAGCACAATAATTTGCATCCCGTCCTGTTAATCAGCGATAAAACTAACCGCATTTACGTGGCAACCACGAGTGAGGATTAAGAGGAACATTAACGCCGGCTGAGAGAATGATGAAATTAAAAAGTCGTTAAGTCCTTGGTTTATCAGCTTATGTTGCAGTCGAGTTGATGGAGCTAACGGGGAATAATTGGGAAGAAAATTTGCATTTCATTACATGTAGCCTAACTACTACTTCATTTTTTTATCGTATTACAATATTTTAACAAAATTACTGCGAGGTCATTCAAAAAGGACGTCCTCATGTAGGGGGTAAAGGGGGATAGGTTGAGTCACGGACACAATGTGGACAGAGGGAGGGAGGATGTCCACTTGATAAAAAATGCCAAATGAAATCAGGTCCCCAAAGTAAAAGGGGAATTGATCGCAATCTCGTCGCTTATACATGTAGGTGATGTGTTATAAATTGCAAAAGTCGGTAAACATGTTACCCCCCAGTCCTGGAAAACCTGGAAAATTCAGGTAACTTAAAAACTCATGGTCCAACTTGCAAACTTTCAAATTTGTCGAGTACAAATTGTCAAAATTTTCATTTTTCTCGAGCATACACTTGCAAAATTTTCAACCTTTTTCGAGGTCACGTTTCCTCAAGTACAAATCTTCAACATTTCCAATTGTTTCCGAGTACAGATTTGTAAAATTCCAACAGTTTCTGAGGAGAAATTTGCAAATTTCCAACAGATTCTGAGGACAAATTGGCCAAATTCTCAACCTTTTCAGAGTAGGCCTACAACATTTTCGTTTTTCGAGTAAAAATTTGCAAAACATTAAAAATGTTACGAATAATTTTTTTTCAAGTTTCGGACTTTCGAATGGGTAACGAACGTGGGTAACGAATGGGTACGAACGTGGGTAATATAACGAGAAAGTATAAAATATGAAGAAAGTTGTACAAAATCTGATTCGAAAATATTACAATGCATGTACAGATTGAGTACATGTACATACCTACTGTATCCCTCATCCAAAAGGCTTCGGACCGGAAATATTTCCAATTTTGAAATATTTGCATATACAGTAGGCTACATGTATACAAATTTTGGGATAGGACAAATCTATGTTTCAAACACTGTACCCCTTATACACACAAAGTCTGTAAACAGCCAGATGAATATTTTTATCGAACAATATTTTCAATATTTGCGTGCAATGAAACAATGTTTGTGTATATTGAACCATGAAGATCAGATAAACATTTTTCTTTTTGAAATAATGATAAGAAAATTACCAATTAAAAACAATATTTCGCGCTCAAAACTTCGACAACAATTTAAGCAGGAATTTTAAAAATGCAATGTATTTTCTTCGTGAATTACACTAGCATTTTGCGTGAATAATAATCATTTTTCTTTTCAATACATGTATTTAAAACATCTATTATAACATTTTCATTTTAATATTTAAAACATCTTTTAAAACATTTTTGTTTTCAATATTTAAAACATCTTAGACCGTCAGCAACTTGCCATTATCGAAAACCATTAAATTAATCCAACTTTTTTTAAATAGCATCCTTAAATCAATAATTAATACAATATATTTTGCTTTCCAAACGAAAAAGCTTGAATTAGCAGAATTTAAAAAATTTCAAATTGGACTCAACACTTCATCCAAGATCTGGAGCTTGCAGGTGCTACTGATTAATCGACATCTTGCTAATTTGCTACAAAAACGCTACTTGAAGAGGAATTCTGAGTTCTTCAAACAACCTGGAAACTTTTCAATGGTAATTTCCCTTTTCTCCGAGACCTCAATCTGCATACAGTACGCCTACATTTAAAATGGCGCATACCTTTGATTTGCTTTCATTAATCCTCTGGTCTAAATCAAAACTTGCAGTTCATTGTCGTTTCGTATAATCATTACAACAGCCCGGAGGCCACCAATATCGTGGAGTAATAATAAGACAAGTTAAATGTTCCAGAAAAAAAACCAAAAACCCCTTAAGCAAAAAGATCTGGAATTTCATTTTCAAACAACGACATAAAAAAACTTGAGCTAATACTCGCAATTATTTCCAGATGGAAATATTGCTAGAAACATTATCTAGGCGATAACTCTACGGGTAATAGATTTTGGCCAAATTAAAATATGCAAACTAGAGCACGTGGTCTCAGCTATACGTGTATATATATCGATTTGTATGCCGCATGCAATCGTTATCGTTTGAGGAAAGCAATAAAATACATACTTTGGCTTGCATGATTCAGTAGTTCTATCGTTGGAAACTCAAAAGTCTGAACGAAATCCGAATTTACGGGCCAAATATTTCTGGCTAGTAGTTGAAATAAATGTAAAAATCCCACGCATGAGCGCGTTGGCCAGCAAAATATTTCTCTGAATGAATAAACAGGGACAAAAAACGCGTTTGGCCGTGTAAAAAAGCATAAACAAAATCAGTCAAACCAAAAACGAAATGCTCCAATAATCGAAACAAGTGGTCGATTTGAGTAGAAATTGCGAATAATATACGCCACCAGGCTAATTCGAAATTCGTTACTGTAAAAAAAAAGCATGGTAGAAATTTCGGAAATTGCCTGTTATATCACAATGGCGATGTGATGCCAACGATTTTTTTTATATTCAACAAATTCAAAATTTGTTACTGTTAGGTTTTTTTATCACCTTCCTCATGCAGAAAATTGGTGTAAAGTTATATAATTAAAGGTTACAGGAAATTAGAATAAAATGCACCAGTTTGCCAATATATGGATATCGACCACGCCAGTGTAATTGATCATCAAGTCTTTGCATATTAACTTCTTTATAAATTTCGTCCAAGACTTTTTTTGAATTTTTTTTGGAGTATTATAAGTAAAATCAGAATAAAACTGAGTGAATTCAATGTATACAATAATATTGTTCCATCATAACGCTTTTTTTTTTGGTTTGTCTAAAAAATTGTCTAAAAATGCTTCAAAAAACACTCCTTTAAATTTTATTGTTGACCAAAAAGCGCCTTAAGCATTAACTTTAATTGAAATATATAATAAGACATCTGTCTATACGAAACTACGAAGATTACGAACAAGCACTTGTATTTCGAGGATTCTATAATTTCTGTTGTATAACTTTCAAACTTTAAGAAAATTATCAGCATGACTAGGCAAGCCAAAAGTAGGCCTACATATAATGTTATTCATCATCAATGGTGTCTATTGGATTTTATCCAGAGAGCAATTAAAAATTGCTTGTATAATTACATATAAGTTTTAAGAATGACTAACGATTTCTAACTTGTTAATTGCAAAACACGTAATCCGACTGCTAATTAAGTAAGACTCGTTAACGTGCCAAAGTATAAATTTAATGACCAATTTATTAATATGGTTTACAGTGTAGTTGCAGTCCTCCTCCTCATTAATTCAATACCGTATACCATGAAGTCAGTCGATAAAAACAGTAACGAGTACTAATTGAACTTAGAATCTGCAATCAGATGATATTGCAAAATTCAGTAGCTAAAAATATATGTTGCAGAAAAAATAGCAGACAGGCTCCCTAAATCGTCTAAATTAGTACTGATATTAATCACAAATTTAATAAAAAATAATTGGATGAAGGGAAAATCTAATTCCCATCAAAGTGATAAAATCCTAAATATAAATAGAAATCACCAAGAATCTTATTGAACTTTAAATGCGCACATCTGTTTAATTGACTCTACAGATTCTAAAGCAATTAACGAGAGTATAGTTGTTTAGAAACGGATGTCTTGCTTAAACTGCAAGAGTGAGCATATTGCCTATACATTTTAAAAGTTGCCTTTGTAAAAAATCACATAAGTAAAACTTATTTATTTCCTCTGGTGAACACGTTCTATCCTATCAGCTGATCATTACTACTATATTCGCAACAAAAATTTCAGCAAATTTGCAACAAAAATTCGAATTAAACTGGTAAACTTTTAAATGACAGTTTTGAAAAGACATTCTTGTAAAGTGCAGACAATGGGAGATGATTCAAATGACCAGCTAAATGGAAGAACCAGATAAAGGAAGAATGTCAGTTAAAGCTCATTGGTTCAATTGGTTCATTGGTCGTTGTCTCACATTTGTTTTTCAGAGTCAAAGCTATCATCATGCCTCATTTTCCGCGCCAATGCTGAATGTCATGATATCACAATTCCAGTTTACGAGATTACGAGGCAGAAATTTACCCTGCATATTAACGCTGCAATTCTCGTGTTGTCAATGCAACAAATCTCCTCGCAGCTGACTGCTTCAAAATTATCGAGATTTTTTTTTCCAGCCAATTCAACGTAGGTTTTATATCGGGTTTTATATCATTGAATTGCATGAATTTGATATGAAAAATGCAATAAAAATTTCCCATCGGTAAAACGTCCTCCTAAACGACTACCAAAAGCGTATCAAGATCGCATGTCGCTATACGCGTCAATAAAGTACAGGGTGTTCTTGTCCTGCAAAACAACACAAGATTGGCATGATTTCTATTCTATGGAGCTCTTGAAATGGTTTTCGGGCATTAGGAAGTTAGTAGCCGAGGCGATTTTTTGCGCACCCCATTATGAACGATAATGACAAGCAAAATTAAGCCCTTCTGACACCCTAGCCCTTGGCACCCAAAACTTGTTATGCTCAAAGTGTATGGCTCGGATAAAGCTGAAGACATCCGTAATTGGTCGCATTGGGAAATCGCAAAAAAAAGCATAATGAACTTTACGAAATGTTCACGACCAGCTTGCGGAATGTGTTGTGCGAATATTTGCGAAAATGGGTGTCCGAAATGAGTACATCGGCAAATGCTGCTAACGAATGTTTGCTACAAAAATATGCAGGAAACGTTAATTTTGGGACCGGAAACTGTCCTTTTCGGACACCGTGTTTCGCCAAATAGTCATGGCTATTCATATTTTCCCATAAAGTGCTTAATTTCGAAAACCTATTGTCCCACGGCGACATTTAAACAAGCATAGCGCTAAATTTTAAAATGCATTTCCGAAAAAACTAAATATAAAAAAATATAATTACCTTAATATATGTTTTTAAGACATTTTCATATACCTGTACGTGTATAATAACTGTAAGTAATGTTAAATGATACTGTAGCCTACATTCACTGTGATGCATTACAAATGCACTTAGTGTACACACAGTGCAAACATTTACTAAAACATTGAAAAAACCAGCAATGTTGTATCATTCATTTTACTGTATGTCTTCGATAAATTAGCGATGCATTTGTAATTACCTTGAATGTTCCAATCATTCCATATTTTGAAACGCATTTAAACGGAAATGTATTTAACGGTACTGCACCGATGCGTTTTAATTTAATATCTTTGCATTAGAAAAATGTTGGAATTAGATTTGGGATGAATCATGCAATAAATTTTCGTATGAGCAATACAGTAAGCAGATCCCTTTTTTGATAACTTGCCAGGGTCAGTGATAGGCTAAAGTTCAAAGTTTTTTTTTTGCCATTCGTACGTGTTATTGTGGAAAAATTGACTTATTTTTGCAGTAATATACACCGCCTGACATTTGACAAGAAGATAAACCCTATTTTTTCACTAAATTATAACTGTCACGTGGTTTTTTATTGAGTATTTATAGTAATATCTGCGCTTGTGCTCATTTAACTTATTAGTAATTGTTTTTGATTTTCCAAAAAATGCTGGACGACCCCTTTACCGTATTTATAATGTAAAAAATAAAAACGTTCAATATTCGAATTTTGGTGCGTCTTATTTCTGGACCATTTTTGTGTTGCCACAAGCAGCTGATTAACTACATATATGTAGACGATTAACGTTAGCGTGAAACCAGCAACAAATCTTGAAATAATTCAAATTTCAACCATTTTCAACTATACCGTTTGTAGCAAACATTCGAGTACATGTACATTTCCCAACACTGTCCCCACGTAAATACACTGCGTGTCTGACCATGGTTTGTTTAGACTGAAACATTGCATCTAAGCTTATGGAAAATATAAGAAATCTATCAAAAACATTTACTAACAATCCAGTACTTTTAACATGTCTTGCTAAGTCTCTTTTATTCTGGAACATTACATGTATACTGTAAAGCCTCAGTGCCTCACTTACTGGGCTAATGTTGCCATGGCCTTTTAAATAAATTTAAATACCTATGGAATCAGATGTTCGGGCCATATCCTCGAGTATCCCATCGAAAACGTAATTACTAGGAATTTAACCATGTTTTGCGAATCTTACCACGGTCTGCTTTGGCCGAAACAGTATTTCGAAGCCTTCGTGATAATGCTGCCGAGTCCAGCAACATAATCATAACATGTTTTACCATGGACTGCTTGGACATTTAAAAATATCCATGGATACACTGAATATCTGACCATGATTTGTTTAGACTGAAACATTGCACCTAAGCTTATGACAAATACAAGAAATCTATCAAAAACATTTACTAACAATCCAGTACTTTTAACATGTCTTGCTAAGTCTCTTTATCCTGGAACATTGCATGTATACTGTGAAGCCTCAGTGCCTCACTTACTGAGCAAATATGTTGCCATGGCCTTTTAAATAAATTTAAATACCTATGGAATCAGATGTTCGGGCCATCCTCGAGTATTCCATCGAAAATGTAATGGAATTTAACCATGTTTTGCGAATCTTACCACGGTCTGCTTTGGCCGGAACAGTATTTCGAAGCCTTCGTGATCATACTGCTGAGTCCAGCAGGATCAGCAACATAATCATTCATAACAATGTTTTACCATGGACTGCTTGGACATTTGAAAATGTCATGGATTGAGATTTTGGGGACAGCCTGTTTTGCGGGATGATAGATGTTTTACCAACTCGCCCTCGCCATACAAAACAGTCTGATCAAACGGAAATCACAATTCCTTTCTCGAAAAAGGTCAAAGTGTTATCAATGCATGTCCACCATCCCTTTTACATCAATTTGGTTGGGAAAAAGGGATGAAGCTTACCTGGTTGTCGAGGTCGGATGCTGGTGGGATGAACGGTTCCATCTTTCAGCAGTTTCACGTGTGCGGCGTCCGAGATGAGCGAACACATTTTCCTGTCATTTTGCCATTCGGCTAAGAAACATTTGCTGCACTGATAACAAATGGCCCATGCCTGTTCCTCGTTGATGGGCGAATTGAAGGACTGGAGCATGTCTGCCAAAGTCAGGCATCCATCCGAATTGAGTTGACAGTGCGGAGGCGCGTTTTTCATGGCCTGCTGCTTCTCCGCCATGATAATCCAAGAAAACACGCCGTATTTTCAATAAATCCCTCGCAAGTGCGCTCTCGTCAAGTTGAGTAGCGCCACGGAATCGCACCGAAAGACGACGAGGCAATCCACTGAAGCGTCGCCCGGAATCGCCATGTCCGGAATCCCGCCAAAAAAGAAAAAAAAATACGGTAAACGATGGGTTGACGCTTGGGCTAGACGCCACGCAGGAATCGCGAACGGGCCATTGCCGGACACCGACTTTCACACGACATTAAAGCCGTTCGAAACAACTCGAATGCCGCATGATTTTGGAGGAAGAACGTACTCTGCACTCTGCTTGGCCAGAAGGTTGGTCGAGTCCATTTCCCTATGCACCCCCTAGATCAGCCACAGTCGTGATGTCGCGCCATCTAGCGAACGATTAGAGAAACCGCTTCGAATATAGTACACTAGCGGAATAGCCCGGCGTTACCCGGGATGAGGGGGGGGAGGGGGGGTGGAAATGGTTTGGCAGTTTTATGGCCCTGGGGAAAATGGGTTAGAAGAAAATGGGTTTACCCAGAGGGTCGATTTCTTCCCATAGAACGCGGTTTTCCGTCATCGGGGGCAATTCGAAAGGAGCATCTTCGAAATGCACGTCCCGTCCTACGCGCTAGATAAAAACACCCTTTTCGAATGACCACCCTTTAGCCCCCCCTTCCCGACGAACACGCATACAAACCCAGTCAGCCAGAAAAACAAGATGGACGCGTTTTGGATTTTATATATACGGTATATATACATGTACATGTACATGTATATAGAAAATTGGAATAATGTAATATGGTACAGTAAAACCTGGAAAAGTGACCACCTTTGAATGGTGACCACCTGTTTCTGTTGACCACTTCTTAGCGTATTGTTTTTTCTAGTGTACATTTCCTTCATACAAATTCTCCGTATATAGTGACCAGTGGCCACCTGTCTATTGTGTACAGCGACCAGTGTGTGTGTGGTCTTTTTTGCAATTTGTACATTGTCAATGTACCTTATAAAGTGACCAGATAAAAGATGAGTCACGTTACATCTTTCTTTAACCCATGGACATGATGATTCTGTACTTTTTTGGTTTTGTGGTTTTTGCTACATTTTTTACAGTCTACATGTACATGTTCATTAATATTATTGTAATTCACGCATTCTTTGTATAGTGACCACCTGTGTACAGTGACTTTCGTGTGTGTGTTGTATTTTTTGCAATTTTTACATTGCCAATGTACCTTATCAAGTGACCAGATAACAGATGAGTCACGTTACATCTTGCTTTAACCCTTGGACATGAGGATTCTGTACTTTTTTGGTTTTGTGGGTGTTTATTACGTGCATTACAGTCTACTTGTCACGTTCATCATTTTAATTTAATTCAAGCATTCTTTGTATAGTGACCACCTGTGTACATTGACCAACATAGAATTTTTTTCGGTGGTCACTCTTAACCGGCTTTACTGTACTGTACTAGTACGTAAACATGTACATGCATCAGTTGGTTTTATTGAACCTATACAGACGTGTAACATTAATGGCACGGGGCTGTTAACCAGGAGTCCATTGCGTTTCACGGTATCAGTTTCAAATATTATAATGAAACAATTTAATTAAATTACTCTATCTGAAATTCATATACCATGCAAGCATTGTTTCCGCAGCTTTACCTATCTGCCATTCATCATCTTAGAACTGCAACGTTGCCGTTTAACAGAAACTTTAACTGCACGTACAATGTACATTCACATCTTCCACTCCAAATCTGTTGACATCCTTTATGAATGGCCCTCTTTAGTCGAAATTATGGGAAATCCCGCGAAGTTTTTAGTTCCCATGAAACTCTGGACCCAAACGTAACATAGTGCACCTAGCCTAAGTCTTATTGGATGGCGGAAGGGCCTTGGGCGTAACATCACCCAATGATCGTTTGACCCAAGTGTCACTTTGGTCATAACGCATCGATTTATAAGGAAGTAACGTGACTGATGTTATTTGTCGCCATATAACTTATTCTCATTACCAAGTGTTTGGGTTGTTTCGATTGTTCGTGATAATAACGATGGCCACTGCAGAAGTTGAATCAGGATATTTGGTTGAATTATGGAACCGAGCGAATGCGTGGTTAAAAATAAATGCCGAAAGTATTGCGCCCTTACTGTTGGAAGGTGCTAGCGATGATGAAATCAAAGAACTGGAGAGGAAGGTTAACCTGACGTTGCCAGCCGATTTCAAGGCATCCTATCGAATTCACAACGGATTCGACGGAGGTTACTTCTTTGGATCTGTGCATGGTCTCAATTCGTTTCTAACTTTGGAGGAAATCGCGTCCCATTTTGAACCAGGTCCCCAGAACGAAAATGCCGGTGAAAATGTGGCCCGCAACTGGAACCGAAGGTACGTTTTTTTTTTCAGATCATGAAGTATACTTTATTTTGCAGTGAAAAAAACCCTAAGAAATTTGAGGTTCATTCAAGGTTTTTAGGAAAAACGCAGCCCATTTTTTTTCTCATAATTTTCATAAAGATGCTTCCAAGAACGTCAACTAAAAATGGCGACCAGATCAGCATAACTGGCCTTCAATGAAGGTTCCACAGTTCGAAAGGTTCTTGGAGGAACATCTTAAGGAATGTCACAATACGTGAAAACTGCATTCCAAAAACAGAAACTTTCAATGTTTCGCGCAATTTTTTTTAAATTCGGCCGAATAGATTGCTATCATTCTGAAAATGTATGGTTCCGTTTAACTGCTATGGTGTAAAGTAAAAACTGAAATTTTTTTGCGCGGTAATTTGAACGTTTTAGGTTTGGTTAGATCGAATTATTGTGCCCAATATTTTAATTTTTACACTATGCCATAGCATTTGTACATCTAAATAGCACTAGATTTTCTGGTCGAAAACGCATGCAACCACGTGCATATTCCTATTTTAATTAATTACCGAGACTTAATTTTCTTAACATTTGCATGTTCGTTCCAAAATTTGAACGTTTTAGTTCCAATTACTGGGTTATAGCAGCCATTTAGCCTAATATCAATTCGTTTTCGCAATAAAAACATAGCAATCGCATGACTACTAATGATACTGATCAGGATTTCGTGAACTGAAATCCTTGATCAGTATCAGTGTATTGAATCAACTTTATCTGTTCATTTGGAACTTTTCAGAAGGTTACAAAAATGAATATTTTAGATGGTTTTCGTGGAAGTTGGTCATAATTAGTTGCATCAACTCATATACACTACTTGTTAGCCCATCCTTCTTCCAGAGCCAATGACGATCTTGTTCTCAGACTGACGTGCGCATTGTTTATGAACTGTTTTAAATTGATTCAGAATTATCTTTAAAAGGTGGATTCCATTTGGGAAGGATAGAAAGTGCAACGCTGTGTGTGTGGATCAGTCATTTAATGCTTCTAAAGAGAAATGTTATGGACGGGTGATCCAGTGCTACGCCAATGGCTCCAGCTTCGTACAACTTGCATCAAGTTTTACTGATTTTTTAAAAAAATTTGTGGACGACTTAGAAAACAACCAATTCGAGCTAAGCGAGGGTGAAGGAATTAATCTCATCGGTTTGAATTACAAAGGATCTAATGGCCAGTAAGCAAATGGGCCACTGTTGTGTTGTAATGTTGAATAACTACCAACTAAACTATTCTCTCGTTTATTGATTTTAATGATTAAACTGTTTTATCGTTGTGAAATGTATGTTTTTCCATGTTATATCTACGAAGATCTTGATCTGAATGAACATTGTAAATTAATAAGTTAATAAATTTGTAATATTTCTTTAATGATGTTTGCAGCCTATTCGTTCAGTCATTGATGTCCTTGTATGGCCAAATAGTCGGTGTGACTCTTCCATTATAGGCATTAGTGCGAATTAATTGGAAACTTCGTAGATCTTAATATACAGCAGGTAGACAAGCAGTGTGGCCACTGGTCAGGGAAGTCAGGAGAAATGTCAGGGAACAAATGAGTGGTCAGGGAAATTTTTCCAGATGAAAGCAAAATGCTCTCCCTGCACCCAGTCTGCTAGCAATCCTCTTCAGCTAGATTTGTTACAAAATCTAGTGTTTTTCCAAGCTTCTCATTATACAGTTGTTATTTTATTTTTCATTATGACAAAAAAATTGATATACATTAACGAGTAAGTTTTGGTCAGGGAATTTTGAATTTT
>JAQGBX010000328.1:0-38942 GCA_034698745.1 Megaphyllum sjaelandicum | reverse complement strand
TTGTTTGCCCGCTGGTTGGCGCTAGTGGTCAAAAAAATTAACTTTCTTACTTCTAAGTGCCAACGAATGCGTACCCTATGTTTATAAAATTTAAAATTATCTTGCTAATTTAACTTAATTGACTTGAGGGAAAAAAATTTAATTTAATTGACTTGAGGGAGAAAATCCAAAATCTTCAGCTAAAAACCATCGCATTTCATTTTTTGGGGGATTTTGGGTTCTTGCCAACATTATTAAAAAACAAACGGGAGAAAAGCATAAAATAGCCCAAGGATATATAAATTGGAAACTAAATCCCGAATTTATAATCTTCGTTAAAACGAATTAATGTTCCTAAAATGTTTGCATCGAAGTTACAGGCAATACTAAGCTAAGGTGGGAGCAGAGTGGAGCTTATTCCAGTCGCTTACCAACCGATTTCGAACCAGTATCGCGTAGTGGTATATTGCAGACTCTTACCACTTGGCGACGCTGGGTTTCAAGCGACTGGAATAAGCTTCACCCTGCTCCCACCCTTAGGCAATATTTTTCAGTTATCAGGACATATCTGTGGAGTGGACAAAACATTCATTAATCGGGTGCAACACTAAAATCCAGCGTTCACAATATACCCTGAACATAATTAGTCATTTTGGTGTGCGAAGTTTATTTAGGCCCACCCGGCAAGAATTGAGCACAAAAACGCTTAAAAAGCGCATGAGCATAAAAAAAACAAGGATGACGAATGAGTCGTGCGTCAACGTGCCAAAACAAGGAACTCTCACCGGTACAGACTTCATATTCCCTAACAAATTCGTCCAACGACATACAACTTTCGGCGGCATGCGTCTAGATTTGCGTCAGCCGGCCTTATAAATGATTATAGAAAATTTAGGAGACATTCATATTTTTAGCCCGCTCACGTACGTACGGCGCCATCCGATTGTTTTTCTAATTCCCAGTTATTTTTATTTCAGAAAGAAAAACCCACGCTTCCGTTTTCGCAATAACAGCCAAAATGCCTATTTTTTCACGTAAAACGCAAATACAAACATCATCAACTTTTAAATCCATTTATCTGCTGGCGCCCTGAACGTGGGCAATCACGCACTTCAGCGATGCTACAGAGGTTGCCAACCTCAAAATGCGGTTGACTTCTTATCTGATAAACCCGGCGCCACAAATTTAATTACAGCACAGTCAACAGGGGCACTCAGACAGAAGCTTTACGAAGTCATGAGTGCACGATGTATGCAAAATTCGTTTAACCCCATACTCGTTTAAAACGAGGACAATGAGTGCATTTTTTTAACCAATCAGCGTGTCGATTTTGCACCCATTACTTCACGACTGCCATGGTACGATTCGTAAATCTTCTGTGCGAGTTCCCCTTATAAACTCCTCAATTCCTCAGAAGTGTAGATTCCTCAAAAACTCTACCTATTTCTGAGGCAGGGAATCGAAATAATTACGAAAGCAAATTTACCCGTTTTCTCCTGAAAAACAGACTTCCGGTCCTTTTCTTCGGCTTACTTAGAGCCACATCGTCGTCTATCGTCAGCGGACTGCAAAAATACAAACCAAAAAACGAAAAATTAAGCGCATTTTTTCACCATCGAGCCGTGCAACTGGCACAAATTACGGATGCATTTTAAAAACTACGACTGAAAACAAAATGCCACTATGCAACAAACTGCCGCAAGCAGTGCTTGTGAACATTTCAGAAACTACAAAAAAAAAAAAAAAAAAAAAAAAACTACTCGTAGTCTAACGAACAACTAAGTTTGTGAGAACGTGTTTTTGTGTGACCATAATGAGGCATTGGTGTTGGTGTATAGTATGATTTATAATGCATATGAGGGGCACAGGAATGTGTTTGCAATCGTGTATCGCTCACGTGACAATGCCTGCTGACGTAAAACACTGCGCGTCCTATCACAAGATGTAGTTGAATTGCTGAGAAATTTCTCAAAAAAACCGCACCGATAAGAAGAAATGATGCAAGATTTGAATAAAATGGCAAAGCGGCTAACAACGAGAGTCGATGGTTCTTTTTATCACCCTACTTCGAAAAAGCAAATATACGTGTAAAATGCTACGTCTTGTCAACACGTAGTATCCCGTGTGCGTGGGAGGTAAAGCAAACAATTTTTTTAACATTGAAACAAACGCATCACTCCGAGCGCAGTTTTATGTTTCAAGGAGCATGCGCACTTCGGGATTTCGGGATACCAGAATAGAAATTCAGGGAATAGCCCACTTTAACGGGTTACGATCGAAAAACAATTCTTCAAAACAAACTGATACTTTTTTCCGATTATTTCTAAAAGTGCGTCCCAACTCTTTGGACAGTTTCCAAGTGGAGTGGTCACCGGTATGAAATGTTGGGGGAACTACACTTGTATCTTGACGGAAACATTGTGTCCAAAAACGTTTTTGCGAGGCTCAGTTGCCATAAAGTGACTTTTGAGAATAGTGAAATGTACTTTTAAGAAAAATGACCTGAATTTATGAATCAGATATTTCTCCGGATTTACCGAATAACCCTATCAAGAAGAAACCTGACCACGAAATGAGTCGATAATGTTTAAACCGAAACGATGTTTGGAAAGAGGGCAACGCGAGATATCAGTGTCCCGATTTTTCGATGCATATACAGTGTATAGCGTATAGTGCAGTTGGATATTTTAATGGTGAGTGACACGGTGTCAGAAATGCTTAAAATCTACATCAAACTGCATTCCTCGCTGAATATCCAAAATAGACAAAAGTAGGGAAAAGGGTCTAATCCAATTTTCTGGATATATTAGGCTAATGGGTCAGACTCGGAGCTACTCTCGCGAATGCTCGAAATTAGGGTCTTTTCCATATAAAGTGGTTTAAAAGCCAATTTCCCTAAAACTTGTGTTTCGATTTTGTAGAACGCAAATTGCAACTGCAAATGTGAAATCAAATTTAGAATTTGGTATAGGTCATGCATGGACTTCCTGGTCAACCAATACTGGCTGAACAATTTCTACTTTATGGTGAACCTTGCCAAATTAATCACTTTGACAAAATACATGTTGAGCTCCGTGATATAATAGATAAATTGTGTATAGTTTTGCTGTACCATACTTACCGGATGCCTAATCTGAACAGAATGCAGCTGGTCAAGCATGCCTTAAGAGTAAATCAGGGTTTCCCCAGAAATATCATTTTCAACTTCCCTGACTTTTCCAGGTTTCAAAAAAAATTTCCCTGACCAATGACAATGTCAAAAATTGACATATTTTGCAAAATCGACACAGGAAAATATTTTGAAAAATTAACTAATGATAATTTTGAAAATTCACATAGAAATTTAAAAAAAAATTAAACAAATTTGCATGAAAAATGTTAAAAATTTGACAATTTTGTATTCGGAAAATGCTGAAATGTTTTCAAAATTTCTACTCAGACAAGGTGAGAAATTTTGCAATTTTGTCCTCGGTAAACGTGGAATATGTGCAAATTTGTCTTCGGGAAATAGGGAAAATTGTGCAATTTGTACTCGGAAAACCTAGAGAATATTGCAAATTTGTCCTCGAAAAACGTGTGACATTTCGCAAATTTTGTACACGGAAAACGTGGACAATTTTGAAAATTTCTACACGGATCGAAGCATAAATGTGGGATAGCAACAACATGACTACGTTGAATTTCCCTAACTTTTTCAAAATAAGCCATTCTTCCCTGACTTTTCCTTGTTTTCCAGGTATGGGGGTACCCTATACATATATTCATGCAAATCAGTTTCTTTTGAAACTTTTGAAATATCTGAAATCTAATTTCAGTCAATGGTTGTGCCAAACGATGTTTTCTACTCATTAAAAATTCAAGTACGTGCAACCATCTATTTTGATGTCAACGAAGGAGCTGTCTTCTCGATACTGGTTACTTTTTATGAGCTTTCCTTGAATCCCCGAATAAATTGGGTTTTCGCATCATGTGTCTCACTTAGACGGTCGAACGAACCGAGTAAAGTGGACAAATTGCCAATGCGGTTGACCGCACTATCGTCGACCCTTAACGACGACTCGATGATGTCACTCAACAAAACGTAAAACTACGTGACTCAAAAATTGCTACCACGAACAAACTAGAAGCAAAATTTCGAGGCACCACTACCACAACATTTAGAGTGAAAATTGTGAGAAAGGTTGTGCAAATAGAGATTGAGAGAGAGTGTGTGTGAGATATAGAGAGATAGACATGAAGGGAGAAAATAATGTAGGGTAGCTACCACAAGGAATTGCTCAACTGGACCGCGCCTCTTCTGCGAGAAAAATCATGGCGACCGGAAATAGAGTCGGTAAAAGGAGCAAAAGCAGCTTCGTTTCGACCATCCTCATACAGCCTTTCGTTACTATATAAAAGGGAAGGGAAAACAGAGGCAACGACAAACACGCATTTTCATACTCGCTCGAATATCAAAAAAGAGTTATATATAACAGTTGACAGAGATCTGGGACAGGCAAAAAGCAAGCATGCACATTGGGCGATATAAGTGAAAACAGAAGCAGATTAGGATCAATAAGTGGGATCGGAAATTCAGCACATGTACACCGAGCGGATTAATAATTCATGACCTCTTGGCGCAGCATGAGGTCAGTTGATCGAGGTGCTGAATGTGCGATCACAGGCAGAAAGAAAAGTCAGATGAAAGGGAAATGTTACGGGTTTATCCAATGGAAACGAGTACAACGACACTGTAATCCAACACATATATTGTAAGGCACTCAAAAGGTTTCTTTGTTCGTGTTCAAAGTCAAGTAAGGCTGTTAATGTAGATGAAATAAAAATGCATCTTAAAAAAAAAACGTATCTTTTTGCGTAGATGATGATGATGGACAGGCGATTCTAAGCAAACTGTTGATAGGATGATGATAAGTACGTGTATTTAGAAGTATTTACTCCGAGTGAGATAAAGGTTTATCGGAGAAAGTAAATTTGTTCAAGTTTACGAAAATGAGATTTTAAACGAGGAATGTACATGTATATGCAATCTAAATTCCGCATATGTGCATGATTCATCCGAATCACAACGTTATCTTTGTATGTTTGTTTGTTACATTCCAGCAACGTGTCAATTCCCCAACAGGACATTGTTTCACTTTTAAAACAGCACGAATAACAAACATCTGAACTAGAGAAATAATCACACACACGTACACAGCATACCGCTTTTTCAAAAAATACCTAGAAAAAGTGATCAACATTGAAAAATAGCATACAAATTAAACGTCAAATGATAGTTCGTTTTGAAATGAAAATCCGGTTGGATCTCTAAGGTGTTTTCTTAATTTCCACTTCCACGGTTAAACGTGCAGGTGGTTTTGATATCAGGTGCTAATATGGCATCAAAATTTAAATTTAATTTTTTTTATCAACTTGAATCCTTGACTTTTTTTTGTGTAAAAAAAAGGGTTTAACAGATGTATTTCGTCATTTTTTTTTTCATGATAGTGCGTGTGACTGATTTGGTTCGTTTCGGGTATTTTTATAAGATGTTTTGAAACGAGGTAAGAACACTTGTTTTGTTTAAAAATGTGCGTGCCTAATGCGGCAAACAATAACAACACGATTTATAAACAATAAGCACCTTTTTGCCCTCCATTCTTGCACTTATTAATTGCCCTCATTTTTTTATCGCTGATTTTTATCCTTGGTATTCTTCAGTACAATCACAAATACGGTAAACTAAGTCGGGTTAAGTCGTGAGTACTCTTATCAGAAAAAAAAACATACATAAATAAATACGAGGGTGTCCCAAAAATCTTCTGCAGTTGGTTTTGACATGAAAGTCGCGCGAGACTAATGTCTCTATGTACTGCTATTTTTCAGTTTCTTGAAAATGTTTCGGAAATATATTGTCCACAGCATCGAAACACTCTTCCTTGGAGCTGAAGGAAATAGGCAGACGATATGGCACCCATTTGGCAGACCGGATGAGTCGCGGGAACATGCCATGAAACAATGTTTTGCAGCAAAAATGTTTCGACAGAATTGTTTCCTGAAAAATACTTGCGAAACATGTTGAAGAAACGTTTTCGGAAACCCTGTTTCGTTGGTCTGCATTATAGCATAACAGTTGAGACATCGTTGCTCGAGTTATGCATGCAATTATAAGCAACGAAAAACGTAAAACTTAATTATTGCCACGTTGCAGAATGTGACAAATGTCTCATTTCATTCTGCAGCTATCCGCGAACAAGTGCAAATCAACACTTTTGTTGCACTGATCACATCAAATGCATCTGCTAATGGCATGACATTGAACGAAATTAAAGCACGCTTCACGCTTGCAATTCCCGTCTGCTATTCGAGTTGAAATTACGATCACGTCCATTTAATCATCGGCTTATCAGAAATCAATTTCAATTCAACATCTGTTTCGAAGATATTTTTACGTTCAATCCATTTCCTCCTCCCGGGACATCGTGTTGATAAACATTTCAGTTCATAACTGCCTTCGTAAACGCGCCCATGCATCAAATCGCGGATTGCATCCTCTCGTAAACTGTCGATAAAATGCGAATAATCGACGTTTAATGTCGTAATAGTCTGGAACCTTGACCCACAAGCTACTCCCACACTTGACAGCAGCCACACTACATGCACGGACGATAGTCCAATGCGCGAGGCACTAATATCCCCAAATTGAAAAGAGCTTCGGGAGGAAGCAAGGGCATCCCGCCAATGGCCATGGCATATATTTCATGATTTTATGCTTTTATTGACGCTAAATACCCATTATATCGTCGTAGTTTTTCGTCTTCAAAAGCCGAAACGCAAATCGTGCAAAACAATTCGAACAATACCGGGGCTCTGGAAATGCAAAAATGGCGCAACGCATGACGAGCTCTCCAGCTATCATTATTCGGGACAGCCCACCCAAATCATACATCGTCTATTAGTCCTGTCCTTTTCCTTTCAATGCCTTTGACGTTGATATGAAACGTAGTTTCATTTGTTTTCCAAGATCACTTTTGGGATATTTAGGTTTTCATGGCTGGCGTTTATGAGCACCTATAATTTTCGCCTGCGTGAAAGAAAACACTAGTGGCTTCGAATGCATTTTTATGGCCGTCAAAATTTGAAACCAAACTGGAGAAGCCATCATTACCGCTCGTGGTCTTATTGCGCGCATAAAAAGTTGCCGAATAGCTGCGAGCTAGCAAATTGCTAAAACCCCAAAACCTCGCAATCAGCCATTGTGGCGAACAACCATGCAACGACTTCACTAATCCAAAATATCGACTGCCTGGAGACGGAAAAGTTATTGCTATATACATTGTAGTTGGTTGCCCATACATCCGTACGCGGTAAAGTGCAACTCAATGAAATCTTTCACTTCTGAGGGTCATTAAATTGGCGCAAAATCCCTCTAACCACGGATAAGAATGCCATGCCAGAATGCTGAACGGAACAACTGATCGCAGTACATTGCATCGTGAATGCCCTATTTCAAACGTTTATTGACAATAACGCAACTGAGTTAGTTGTCCGTATTTGGTATCATATATAAATATATATATACATAGATTAATTGACACGGTACTTTTGTATTGTGGGTAAATGGTAGCTTAAAATAAAAGCATCAACTCTGTCTATGCCCCAAATTGGAAAAGAAATGCATTTGAATACATATATAGACTGGAAAAAATGTTATTCATTTCATAATGCAATGTCACGTACATTTTGAAATGCTCTGAACAATTTCAGCAATACAATGACAAGAAAACATTTGATGAATGCATTTTCAAATACATTTTAATAAATTGTAATTCAAAATGTATTGTGCTTGCATTGCACTCTCTGAAGAGTAGCAATAGAATGACAAGAAAAAGCATTTTGAAATACATTTTAATAATTCAAAATTTATTGTGTTTGCATTGCACTCTCTGAAAAGCAGCAATACAATGACAAGAAAACATTTTGTGATTTACGCATTTTGAAATACATTTTAATAATTCAAAATGTATTGTGAAATGCATTGCACATATTCCAATCAATACATATTTTCAAATGCATTTCTTTTCAATGTTAGATGATGCCTGTTATAACTGCAGACCTAAAAACCAAACTTATGCAGCAACAACGTTCCACGGTGATGGATCGCTTTCATTAAATCCGCCAGCAATTGACTCCAGCATCTTCCAAACTGTTTGCAAGATCAACTTCTGGAAAACAGAAACTAGGGAAACGATCCACCTATCATTTGTCAAGTGACAGATCAATTCGAAAATTTGTCAAGAAAGCAATTTCTGAACTTCCATCCAGCATCTTAGTGTCCATGCAGTAACAAGAAGGACACTGCTATTGGTCGTAGCCGCGGATAAAGAACCAATGAGGTTTCGAGGACGCGCAGCTGGCGCTGGCGCCACTGTCATTTGCAGACACCTGATTTAATAGTGATGAGTTTTCTCCCAGGTTAAGATAAATCATCCAAACTTTCCCCTATCACTGGGTGAGCTTGACTGAAACAGCACAGTACCTGTAGTGTGACATGGCGGGCGTATTTCTTTTTGTTTTAAATAATAAATGAGTCAATTCTTTCGTAATGAAAAACCCAGCGTAAAACTATGGCATGGTCAGTACACAGGGGTCGCCCACGCCCGGCACACGGTGGCCTACGCCGATTTTTAATTCAATCGGCTCACCTTGGTATTAATTAAACGCTTATCAAAGATGGCAGTAACATATACGATGTATCCGCCTACGTTCTTTGAAAATGACAAAAGAAACTTTGAACCAACGCTTTCGGGGGTTCTGCAATCGGAAAACTAATGGGTGGTTGTAATTAAGACAGCATGACGTGACCAAATAGTCTGATATACTAATCAAAAATGAAACTTAGTCGACATGCCAAAAAAGGCCACCAAGACTTTCTTTTATTTTCTCCACATTGAAAATCTGCGTATACTTAAACACCTCAAAAAACATTTCTCTTTTTGTACCAGTATATCATTTTAAGTTTGGGACGTAGACAAATATTAAAATTTACAATAGTTCTCATACTGACTGACCAATTGCAAACTAGCGGACGAAAAATGCACCAATGTGACTTCCGTCATATTAGAAAGATGCATTTAGCTTTTTTATTGAACCTTCCGGTCGGCATTTTCCCCTTGAAAACGGTATATTGCGTCTTTCTGATAGTTCTAACTCATTTCCATTTCCATTTCTAACAATAATGTAAAATTCCTTCGTTAAAGACGAATTCCGAATTCAAATAATACAAATTTTCGGTTAAAACTAATGCATTTTTGAGTTACCAAGCATTCACGCCATTTTAACTTAAAACTAACTTTAGACAATATGAAAAAGGAAATTTACAACGGGGAATTCAAAATCGAAAGTTACATGACCATCCCATTAATATACAGTAATTGGGGTAGAGTTTCATCCAAACATCGATGCAACTTACGTTTTTACTGCTGAAATCATGTTCTGTCTGACTTCAGATAATACGATATGGAACACATCGTATGATGATATAAATTATATGCATGAATGATACGTTAAAAGAACATTTTCACGATTAATTCGTATTAACAATGTTCGTCTGACAGTAGTCCATTGGACACTTCTAAAGGTTTCCAGGTCGTATAGCTGGAAAGGTGAAATAATCGGGATAGCCTGCTATGCCTACAAGATTTTATCGTCGCCAACTTTTGGCTAAAATATCCAATGGAGTTATATATGAGGACGATAATGTGAAAATAGGGAAAGAATTTCCATAAACATTCCAAAATGTTTATTATTGTAACTGAATGCTTACTGAAACAGTTGCCCAGCTTCCCATGTGGTGATATCTATAAGATGTAAGCTCTCGAGGTATTCATAAGGAGGCCTACTGTGCATCCAATATGTGGGAGGGGTTCAAAAATCGCACTCAATGCGATCTTATGTAGGGCAAAAATGTGCGAGATTAAATATCAAAACCTAACCTTGGCAAAGTCGTGTTTTACAGGGATTTTCTCAAGTTAAAACAAACCATGTTTTTAAAAAAAAAAAAAAAAAAAAAATGTGGACTGGTAACACAATATCCACCCTTGTTAACCAGTGTTCCAGATAAGCTTTGGGGGAATTTCCTCGCTTATAAGTATATATTTTTAGTTGTTTTTCAATCACGAGTGTTAAGAAACTTAGAAAAATCCAAAGTAGAACACCATAACACATGCGTTATAGAGTGGAAAATCACCGAGGTGATGCTGGTTTCAGTTCAGACGTTACCTCATATCGGAACTTTACATGCTTCAGAAATTTACTTGTCCAAACAGATTACATTGAATTGTCCCTAGATTTTTCTACCTTACACAGAGACTAAACTCAGAAAAATTGCAAGTCAGTTTTTAAGACCATTTCGAACCATTTGGGATAGCAGAATGGTGCACTAACAATGAAACACTTATTAGTGGCAATGATGCATTGTCCACAGAACAAAGTTTAATGGTAACAGAAGGGTGGTATATCTGAACACTTTTCGAGGAAGGCCAAATCGAAGTTGTCCACGAATATTACGCTCTCATTAATAACTGATCAACCGTTCAAATCTGATAATATCCCGGTTTAAAACTCTTCACGGTATCATCTCTTTCGTATTTCCTTAAAAAGCAATGAAGAATTGCAAAAATTGCAATAATGATCACCTGCCAACCGATAAATTTCAGAATCTCATTCAATGTTCGTTTGCAATTGCCTGGACTTGTTTGCCCAAATAGAAAGCACCTCTAAAAACCATATGCAATGTGCGACCAAAGGAGATACTGTGTATCTGCATGTTTTCCAAACAAATAATAATTTCTCAGTAAATCACTATTTATTGGGTTTAGACCCCGTTTATAGGTTTGGCCTACAAAATACCAAAAGCAAACCGAGGCAGTTTATGTTTACATCATATAAAATTCCGGCACAGTTGGGGGAATTATCCTAACTATATAACCATCATGTTTCAACTCGATGGCTTCCCTGTTGCATTTTCTAGTTATATGTTATGTTTAAACCGAGAAAGGTGTATTCAGGCAACAATTCTACTTTCTTCCCATCGCAAAGTTTACATCCCTCCCATATCCCTCGTCCTCCCTAAGAAAGTATAAAAAACAAAATCTGGATGACTCCCAAATTTATCCTCGCTAGGGGGTAAGCTAACTATAGTTATACATAAGCTTATACTTTCCCTAGAGGGGTCACCACGCGAGGCAAAATTCATATGGGATTACACATAGGCTTAGCTAGGTGAATGTGTGTCACGGGTGTTACCCTATATAAGGGTTCCGTAAGGTCATACGTCGAAATTTGAATGGCAAATAATAGATGAAATACGAAATTTAACGCAACTTTTGAAGGGAAAGTATAAATTACAACTCCGTAACTGCAGATTTAGAGCCACGAGTTAGCTAGCTGTATTACGATCTTTACAGGTCAGGGATTCTTTTTTTAATAACAAGGATTTGACAGGGATGGCAAATTGTATTTATTTTGGCAATCCGGTTTCCATTATCAAAATAGGAAGTGAAATACACATACGATAAATCTTATGAAAAATAAGCACGAAAAGATAATGTTTCACATTTTGGCAAAAATCGCAAACTCTGTCTTAATTTAGAACAGATATTTTCTCTCCATGAAACAATTTTACCTAAAGAGTAACTGATAAAATGAAATCGTTGTGACACAAACAAGGTTCATCTTAATTCAGGTCGCATTCATGACAAAATATTTGTTTCGACTATTTTGTTTTTATCATAATGAGGGGTAATATAAATAAAATAACTACAGGGTGCATGATCATATTATATCCATTTCTGATGAAATGTATAGACTATTGTCATGTTGCTAATCGTGAGAAGAATCACATAATTTGTTTGCGTTTTTTTTAGTATTTTAAAACTTTAGTTTTATTTGAAGGCCAGTTGAACTTGGATTAAAACATAATAAAAAGAAACACGTGGGATCGCGTTTAAATGGTTAAAATACTGTTCCCCAAAAACCGTCACGCTTTGGAGGGTTGGCGTGAGAAGAACACCGGTTCGTTAGTTAGTGTTACTTGAGTTAGGAATTGTATACGATAAGAAGTTTCGTGACTTTTTAAGTTGCAAATTGCAACAAAATCACTACAGTATGTCCAATAAGCCAGCATTCGATGATAAATATAAGATGTCAGCAGGAAATGTCCAATAATTCCAGACTTTATGAGATATACCTGTACATCTACAAATTGCAAGCTTTCACATCTGCAATCTGGGCAGTAATCAAAATAAACAATAGCCTATCAAATTTTCTGACAATATTAGCTAAATAATGAACAAAATGTCAAAGAGATAGTCTAAACCTTAATTTTATATAAGTTGTTCTTGAAAATTTTTATCAAGGCAGATGATTATTGCAGCATTTGGCGACTTCCATGCACGCATGTATTCTCAACTATTCCTCATATTAATCCTTAACAACATAGGAACCAAAAATTCCAGAATTCTAATAATACAAATTGACACTCGACCTCAATGAGAGATAAACGTTAGATTTTGCAGATGCTATTCTTTCGTACTACAATGTACGTTATAAAAGTTTTATTTGCAAATAGCAATTCTGGAAAAAAACACAAAAGATAACATTCAACAAGAGCCAGAATAACAATCCTGCATGGTTCTACCACCAGCCGAGGTTGGAAGTTTGTAACAATAGGCAATTTCTGCCTGGACAAGTGACCAGGGGGTATAGATGGAAACTGATTTTGCTTTTTTGGCCACGTTCTTGAAGCCATCCACTCGGATCCCTCTCCATTGCTGAGACAATGAACATACACGATGGGGAAAAAATTCTGTAATTACTGCTTGTGCCTTAAACAATTTCTTTACAATTCCACCCTCAAGTTTTTCATGGGCAGTGAACTTATCATATTTCGTACCTACACTGTTATTTCAATATAAGACTAGGCCAACACCCCCGTTCGGTAGGCCTGGACCAAACAAGAAGTTTGAAAACGTTAAGTGCCAAAACGAGTCGCCTTCATGACAAACTCATTCGAGTTGGGATAAACACCTCAATTCTGGTACAATTAAGCCCAGCCTGAAAAAGCCAAAATAGCCCGCAGTAGCCATGATTTCAGTACGGGCCTCACCTAGATGTTTAACTGGCAATTAAACGCAGATAAAAATTCTTCTAGTGAACAAATAAACTACATGCATTACTAGTTATAATATGTACATTTTTTTTAGTTGTAAGATAAAGTCGTGACTTTCATCAATGACTCTTTCAGCAATGGAAAGAGAAAGTAATTCCAGCATGAACTATATATAGTAGCAAACATTAATAAGCACGGTGATTACGCCCCTTACCACTCACAGTACCGTATCATTTGAGCGAAATTGTGATATTTACAGAAGCCAGAAGTAGTCCTACCTAATCTTATTAAATTATAGTAAATTACTGAATGTTATGAGCAAAACGTGTTCGAAGCTGGACCACGACTTAATAACGTACTTTTTTCAAATTTATTATTCATTTCGAATGTGGATGCAATATAATTTGTAATGATTTGTAATATAAACGAAAAAAAATATAGTTAACATCGTCAATAAGAAGTTTAATTGTCAAATAAATTAATTTTTCCAAAAAAAAAAAAAAAAAAACGCATTATACATGCACGTTCAAAGTCGATTTCAGTATATTTTCCAGTTCGGTGAATTAATTAGGTAAAATAAAAGTAAATAATATATGAAATCATCACTAATCAATCGATTACTCCAACTTCTGATTACACGTACATGTACAAGTAGATATCCCTAATAATATACATGTATAAACATATTCAATATACCGCATGCTTAGCCAATGCAAGTACATTACTGTACATGTACATGTACATACATGTATACTGTTACGTGCATACTGTATTCTGTGAAGGAAATCGAAAGTGTAAATATATAAGATATATATACGTACATGTAAACAAGAATCTTATCCAACACTTCACTAATGTTCAAGCAATAAAATGCATTCACTTTGTAGATAAAACTACACCACCAGAACTATTAAAATTGGTTGATCAAATGAAAATTAAACAATCTACAGGGTGCCAAAAAAATACAAAAAAACAATGGGGATAAAGCAGTAGCTGACACAGTATGCAGTTAACTTTTATTCGAAGAAGAAATGGATGCCTAGTAACCTTATGCTAATCAGTCATTATCTGACAGTTCTGGCCAATCGCCCAAGAGCAATTCTTTGACCTTCTCTAGACCGCCATATTTACTCGCGTTTTCCTTGTAATAACATTTGCGTGCGTTCTGTCTGGTAAGAATAGCTCCTTTGTTTTCTATTGATGGACTAAAGTGTGCGCAACCAACAATATTCCAAGCGAACCATCGCAATATAGAAATACCAGCATTAAGGTTTATGTCTGTCGGCAAGCAACAAAAACCAAACAGAAAAAATGGCTTTAACAACGTTTGGGCCAATAACCAGAAACCCGATAATAGGCCCAAAAATGTGCTATTTTAACGAAGGAATGCGCATTAAACAAACGAGACTACGCATTTTTATTCTTAACCAAAAAGAAACATCTTCAGTAGCCTATTATTTGCAGATATAGTTCATCAATTACTTTTACGAGCAAAATTTCACCATGATTTAAGATTTTTTTTTTTTTTTTTTTTTTTTGCAAATTTGCAAAACTATACTTTGTTATGAACGTGGGCCGTGTTAAAATAGGGTAATAAGATATTCTTAATCATGGTGAATATCCTACCACTCGAATTATGTACCATATAAACAACTGCTGACGATGGTATGACATGCACATCTGGATGAAAGTACAATGCCTTCTCTGATATCTTATTGTGCAAGATTGTGTGTGCAATATCAATACTGTACATCTTAAACAAAAGCTTCAATGATTTTATTGCCTACAAAATAAGGCAAACAGAATTGCATCAGGTGTATTTTTAATTTGAAACAATTGATGGATTCAAGCTGACCAAAGGATGCATCTTTCTCCAACACAAACAACTTCGAAATACACCAGACAATTAAGGAGTCATTAGTCTACAGTTTTTATGACAAACAAATATGATGAAAGCATCTTCTGTGCAAGTATGGGTTTGTGTCAATATGGCGGATGATACTCGAATTCATCTGCAATGGTAAAGCGAGGAAACATTGCGCAGTGACTCCTACACCCTATCATTACATCATCTTGACATATTTCAAGAAAACGAATCCCGCTTCTAATTTTTATAAATGCATAACATAAACAATACGCCAAATATGGAAATGATCTTGCAACATGGTTTTGACAGACACATGTCAAGTATATAAATGCGTTGCGTATATCAGCCTTTCACTTTTAACTTGCACAAATAAGCCTTCCAAGGAATAGGAAAGCTGCTAAAAGTAGATTGCTCGCAATAGCACGGCCTTATTAGCAGTGCCATAATTTTTTGCTCATTTTCAATGTTACTATAGTATACGCTTCCAAAATTATCAATTAGACGTAAACCATTCCAACGAACTCGAAATTGCTCTCCGTGATGACGCCGGTGGCTGAATATGAGCAATACTTTCACAAAAAAACCAAAAGCTTTTAAAATATTCAAAGCTGCATGTTTATTCGTAATTTTAACTGCTTTTTATGATTTTTATAAATGATCTCCCAAAAGTCCTCGCTTGCAAATCAAACCTCTTTACTGATGACTCGGCGATGCATGATGAGACTATTATGGGAAAATCTCATAAACTTCAAAAGGACTTGGAGGCCCTGTCTAAGAAGCTGGCAGCTAGACCTTAACAAGAAAAAATGTCTGGTCATGCGGTGAATTTCAACTAAAGTCAAACCTCGTTAAGAGGAATCTCAAGTAACGCATATTTTCCTTTCTTTTAAACAGTTCGCGTTATCAAAAGTGCAACAAAACATAACTTCAACAATTTAATTGTTTCAACGAAGTTTGGACGAAATCATTATCATACCCCACGTACTGAATACAGCATATGAACTTTTACAGTAACTTTTATAGGTGAATACCCCGTTATAACGTATCTTTTCTTTTCATTTTGTATAAAGTTCCATATGGCTAGCATACCAGCGCAAATACGTAGGAACTCGAAAATTCAGTTTTTTAGCAGGAAAATTGCAATATCAGAACTCAGAATTCGTCTTAAAAGAAGTAATCAACAATATTAGTCCATCGCCTAAGCCGGAACTGAAATTGATTTCGTAGTACCAGAAATTCGTAAAAAGCGAGCTGTTAACGAGGTTCTACTGTATTTACATGTATATTCGTGCTACATAAAACTTATCAATACACACATGCATAAAAGCATAGAATCGAGAGCACCTAAAAAAGTCTCGACGTTTTTATTAGCTTCTTAAAAGACAAAAGTGCTTCATTCCCCGGCCAAAAGTTTTCCACGATAAATGGCCATTAACAAATACGCGCAACTGGCGAACAGCACGGATTAAATTCCATATTCCTAATAAGCATATCGTGTATAATGGACGCAAGTCTCGCAGCATTTTTCAAACTAAATAAAGCCGAGTGCTTCTTCCTAGCCAATGTTAACGAACTCCGGTACAACATTCGGC
This sequence comes from Megaphyllum sjaelandicum, assembly GCA_034698745.1. Taxonomy (NCBI): domain Eukaryota; kingdom Metazoa; phylum Arthropoda; class Diplopoda; order Julida; family Julidae; genus Megaphyllum; species Megaphyllum sjaelandicum. The sequence goes on along the minus strand of JAQGBX010000328.1, from coordinate 22,354 downwards.
TTGCCAATAATTCCGAGGAAGAGAAAACATGAATTTCGAGTGCTCTGACGACAGTCCCTTCAACACAAGCTGTGACAGTTTTATGTGCAGAAACCCATGCAGGCGCACACATAAATTTATGGGGTGGATCCGAATTGTGTTTTCATTTGCAAAGTAATCACATTTTGCTTATACACAGCGATGCGAGGTTTGTGACCAACTTTAAATATGAATAGCTCATAAAAAACCCATTTATGACATGAGTATACTCTCGTCTTACAGCACTGCTTTCCCCCCGTGTCCTGATTATTTCAACAACACCGAACGACCAAAAAAAAATCAGTTCTTCAACTTCAATATTCAAATGTGCACATACATGTACACCAGTTTTCTCATATAAAGTAATATAAATTACAGCATGTTTTCCCGCTGTAAATTTCAATGCCTGTATTCTGAGAATATGCAAGATACCGTATTGTATTCATTAGTCGAATACAGATGCATGTGCGATGTTAATGCACATACGTGTACAAGATAAACGATGTTCAAAATTTCGTGTCAAGAGTTGTGCCTAAAACTTCTACTTTATGATGAATCTGCGGTGTAATTTTTGACCCACCCCAACTCTTAATTCCATATATGGCATACACGAGGGTGCAGATAATATGTCTTTTATTAATCGCACCTGCGGTATATATTCGTAATAAAACTCTTGTACTGCGCGTACGTAAGCGAAAGTGATGTCATTTAGCAAAAAGCTACAAATAATGCACATAAATCAGGATGATTCTGAAGGAAATTCACGTTCAGACTATAGAACCTAGCTGATCTGGCCACTGGCCAAACTGGGAAAAACCTGGACGGAATATAAATTAAAGATGGAGATTTTAAAATGGAAATACCAATTTTTGTACGCTAAAGATGATTTATAAATTAGCATTTAAGAAATTGCATAATCACCTAATAGAACCATGGCAATGTCGTGTGCGTATAGCAAGGAACCATTCAAAAAGGACGTCCTCATGTGGGGTGTAGGGAGGGGGGGGAAAGGTTGAGTCAGGGACACAATGTGGTCAGTGGGAGGGAGGGGGGTATGACCAACTCGGACGTCCACTTGATAAAAATTGTCAAATACGCTCGTAAAATCACTTCCCAAAGTAAAAGGGAAATTGAGCGCAATTAATATCGCATATACTGTAGTTGATGTGTTCTAAATTGCAAAAGTCAGTAAACAAGGTACATCCAGTCCTAGCTGGAAAACCTGGAAAAGTCAGAAAACTTAAAAGCTCAGGTTCCATTTGAAAACTTTCAAATTTTCCCGGTACAAATTTGCAAAATTTTCATTTTTTCTCGAGCACAAACTTGCAAAAATGTCAACCTTTTCCGAAGTAACCTTTACAAATTTTTCCATGTTTTCTCGAGGACAAATTTGCAAAAAAATTCCAAGTATTCTTGGGAATAAATTTGCAACATTTTTAACTGTTTTCAGGACTTCCTTTTTGAATGGCATCCACCCCAATAACCTCAGATCTGTGCAGAAAACCCTAACTTGGCAACACTGTTTATTCCATCCTATTACGTTATGTCTTTTCTGATTGGCAATGCAACAGAAAGGAACTTTCGTACATGACAGTAAAACCTATGACACAAGTTTCTTTCCTAAAATATAAGTTGCTCGGACTAGAATAACTGTCTAGTCAGGAAATATATTTACGAAGGAAATATTTGCCAACATACTGGCAAAATGTTCATTTCTGTGCCTTTACATAAGTTTGTTTCTAGAAACAAATGGCAACAATTAGCAACAACATGTTCCTATATGTTTCATCCAGTGTGGACGTACGTAGCTTAACAACCACGAACATTTGTTATCACTATAAACATCTCAAATACAGTACAAAGAAACGATATTTGCGCGATCAACAAAGCAAAATACAGTCCATGGCGATACAAATGTGTTCATTTAAATTTCAAGTATCGATTGTATCTGGATTAAATTAACATGCAGTAAATAGTCTTATAAAAAATGTCATGCGTTCTTTTATGACTTCTGTTCTCCTTAATTCTATTAATCTTAGCATCACGAACTGGCCGAATTTACGATAAAAAACATTTCTGTCCAGCCCTACATTTTCTCCCAATTAATCCAGTTTAGATATTTCATTGTATATGCATGGCCACGATAATAAACTTTTTATTTCTTGGGTGCATTTTCGAAAGCGAAAAGATAAAATGGGTCACACCACTTTAACGCCCGTAATTTGGGATTGTAATTTATCTTTCTGGTATGGAAAAAGGAGATTGTGTAGATGTCAGAATTACAACTAAATAAGAACGTGATTCTCCTTAATCTGGCAAAGAGCTTTATTTACATTCCAGCCAAAGATTTACGCGGCAAAAAATGCCATGCCGCGTATAGGAATTATTCTATCCGTATATAAGGAACATATCCTAAATCATTTTTCTTTTTTTCGGTTCCTAAAATCGGTCATTTACTTCTTGTTGGTAATTATACCATTCGTGACATGCCTTATCATGATCGCGTGACGTCTCGGCTTCACATCGTGACATAGACATTCGTATCGTTCGACGATATGAAAACGCAGCATTGAAATTTCGAGATATGTTTCACTCACTCTTGTTGGTAATATGACATGACTTCAACGGTATCTCTTGACATTAACGGGCACGAAGGGTTGGTGTGACCCGGATCATCTCAGTTTTCCAAAAGTCAAGAAACGTGAAGAAAAAAAATTCCTTATGACGCCTTTATTTCACTACAGGGTCAATATTTTGTTGCCTGAACTCAACTAAGTTTGCAACAAACTTAAGCTATAGCTGTAGAATTTTATTCGAATACATGAATTGCATATTTTCAAACAGAGTCCCTGATAAAGTATATAGGCAAATCAAATTTCAAGGATTTTATTACAAGCAGCCTGAATGATCTTAAGCCATAACATACTCTAAAGGTTTTCTGCTATACATGTATGTTGCACACCAACTTCAGAAGTGACACCAAGTCAAATATTTTTGATTTTGTTAATTTTTTGTTAATACGTTCGTATTAACCGATTACGTCCGAATAGTCTATAACAAAATGTCCGATTAATCGATAAAAAATTTCCGATTATTCTTTAACAAAATATCCGATTAATCTTTAACAAGAATGACATCGAAAGAAGTGTACTGCAAGAGTGATTAGAATTTTAGTAACGCCCCGGGCAATGCCGGGCTTTTCAGCATTATGATATACATGTAATCCAGGGTTACAACAATGCATAATTAAAGGAACATGGGCAACTTCCGAAATTAATTTGAATTGTCTATACAGCCCGGACAAATCGGCTTGTAATAACATAAAATGGCACTTCCGTCATTTAGCCGAAATTATAATAAAATAGGATGTGTCCTTTTTACTGAACATACGAGTATATAGAGCTCATTTTGCTGGACTTGCTTGACTTATATCAGAATTAACCTAAAGATTTTTGAGTTGTCATTTCTGAAGTGGGATACGAATTAGCCTATACTGTACAAAACGAGCATACATGTCCCACCCTTACTTCCAGGCCTTTATAAAAAGGTGTGAAATTTGTGGCATGATAATGCGTTTCGATACAAAATGCAGGCCATCATCATCCTCTCCCAAAAAGCCTGACGTGCCTATGATATAGCGAACATGCCCAAGATGAAGGGTGGAAAATTCATCAGTATATATGAACGTATAAAATCCAACAAAATTTAAATACTGCTTACTAATTACCGCCATTCATAAACGTACACTCTTGTATTCGAAATTCACAATTAGGTTAGAGGTGGACTTGGAGCAGTTGCCACAATGTTTAATTACCGCACTTATCACCATCCTGATTTCTGAATTATGGCAGCAATAAAACCTTATAGATATTATCGCCTATTTGAAAGTGATTTTACAACAATATCAGCGAGTTGTTTGAAGTCTCCTCTTCGACAAGAGGGCGTCGAATGTAAAAAGACTTTAGGCTCGTGGGGTAAGGTGACTGGAAATTCAACGTAATTAAGTAGGTTAGCCACAAAACAATATGGTTTTTGGGTCAAATTCGCCCACATGCTCGTATTTATGAAATAAAATGTTCGCAGTGCTCTTTGTCATAATCAGGTATTGGCCGGCAAACAATAGTTTTGAGTCAACCAAGCCTAAAAAAGGAACTTCTTAACTCAGAATTGACCAACTCGTGTCAACGAGCCCGATTTTAACATCAAAAACAACCTAACTTTCCTTTAATGCGAAACATAACGATTTTTTATGTGATCTACAATATTTAAAAATAGAAAGATAACTGAAATATTTTAAGGAACTTCAAGACTGAGAGGTAAACTCATCTGAAATAGAAAGTGTTGATGAGTCCAAACCTGTTCATGCATGTAGGCCTACTGCACATTTGAGGTAAATTGTGAATTTCGCATAGATAACTAAAATTTCACAAGAGATAGTTCAACAACTGCATTTTTTGGTAATGCAATTCGAAGATATACAGGCATGTGTACTTTTGATTACACTTAAGGATATGAAATTGAATACATATAACCATGCATATCCTTGTCATATATGGCAATTGTATGAATTTTTTTAAGGTTAGAGACTGAGAGGAAATGCTAATAAAACTATGGCGTGCACATATTAATACAAGTGAACTTAAGTCGTGAATGCATATATAGTTACAAACACGAGGAAAGGCATTCGAGTATGGCAAAACGAGAAAAATACAAAAGAACCAGCAATGCCAACCCATGCAACATCCTATACTGAACTATAAACTTAGTACAAAAAGGTTTTAACTGCGGGCTAGGGTGTACGTCTTCTTCCTTGTCACAATAAAAACAAAAATGCACGAGAGGTAAGCAACCGCTTGACCCTCTCTGTGAACTGTAATTTTAAGACACAGCCCGCAGACAAAATGTAAAAGATCAAGGGTTTCGCATGAAACGCTACACGCTTTTTATGCACATATTCGCGAGATAATAACAGCTGTTGACAGGTTGTGCCCATCAAATGCAGCCGCCATCTTGGATATCATTTAAAGTACACTTATGCGAGTTTATTTTATTTATCACATTGAAGATGACACGTCGACTGCTAAGATACACCTTATTAAATAATCCAAAACACAGGACATATTAATGATCAGCAAGTTGCACTTCCAAAATAAGTACTGTACTTCGGCCAGACAAAATGTCGTCTGTACGTGTAGTGCTTGTGAGTTAAGTTTGCATTCAATTGTAACTTGAAATTCTTGAATATCGCCCAAATTGTGAAATATGGCCAAAAAGTTATTTTGATAATCACAATTACGCCATGCAGAATTTGATGTGCAATTCACCACAGGATACGTTACCTTTCTTGCATACAGACGCTATAAACGAAGAAAGGCACATAGCGTTCATAGGCTCAAGTTCAAACCCAACCAATCATTGAGCATGTCCTACACGTGACTTCGATTTGATCGCTGAAGTTCTATCAGCACTCATGCAGTCATCGACATTTCCTTGCAATCAACTGTAGAAAGCCGAAAAATCTACAGGCAACCGCTTTAAGTCAACTCAGTTCATTTCGTACTTTGACATGAAACGTTGAAAATGCTTCGCGCCTTCCACGTTTTATATTAGGGGGTATACTCAGACAGCCCGCTTTGCGAATCGCAGTATAGTTTACGTTTACGGCTGCCAATGTCACATTCTTGGTACAAATATTACCCAACAAAACGCTCCGCGACATGCAATTTTTTTTTGTCCAAACACAGTGACCCCGCAAGAGTGCAACGCCTACCGAGATGGTCATAACATCAGGTCAAGATCTTTTCTCCATGGAGCCGACATTGTTGCACGAGGCATTAAATTTAATTAAGCTGAAGACTAGTATGCATCCACGCTTCACAGTGTCTTAATCCCGAGTAAGAAAAAAAAAGCACGTTGGCCATCCTGAGCATTGACCGTAGCCGTAAACATTGTATTTTCAGGTGAATCATTTTCACGCTCAATAAGACCATAAACATCGCATTTAATAGCTGGACCTGAACACTATAATTATGACAGTACGAACAAAATGGGCAAACTAGTTCCACATTACGTGCGATCGAGGCATCAACAGATCGAGTTGCAAGATGGAACTGCTGACCAGGGGAAAATTCCTCAGTCATTCACTGGAGGAAAACGAGGAAAAAAGAAATCGAGAGCTCCGATAAAAGTGATTAAGGAAGAGATATTTCGGAAATTAAACCTCATTATTTGGAGGTTGGACAATGAAAAACACCAGAGTGCGGAGTAGAATGTTGCCGCCCTTGAAGGCATATCGATATAAAAGTGCACGCCATCTGCAGGACTTCCTTGGAAAGGTCAGGATTTAATTGTCAGAAGAAATCATGGAGTTTCATTTCATCGCCATGCGACATTTTCGTGGCAGTTAACTCACTGTCAGCTAGCTGTGACATCAATTAACAGAAGAAGAATGAACATTTATCATACTATATATGCTCAAAACCCTGTTTTATTTGCCATTTAAAACCAATTAACACTAGATCGAATCAATCAATGACTCCAATGACCTGAAAATGAACTTTCATTTTCAAGGTTTTTCCAGGTTTTTCATGTCTGGGGCACCCAGTGATTAATGGAAAGTTACACAATTTTTCGTTGTAGCACAGTTTAACAAGGCTACTTAAAATCTAAAAATGCAATTCAACATGAATCCCTGTAAAACTCCAGTTTTTAATTATTTTAACATGGTAATCTGCTATCACAGGCCTCCTTGGTACGATATGCTAATGACAGTGTTCCAAACTGCCATTAAATTAAAAAAGGAAAAAAAATGGGACATCATTGTTCAAACAAGATACTATACAGGAGTGTTAATCAACTACAGTAAATATACAGTATAATGACCCAATGAGGATGTTTGACGCTGATATATGTTGTGAAAAAAACAAAAAAAAACACAATAAGAACTGATCATTGTAAATTTCAGAAAACAAATGATTTCGAAATGTAAATTGCAATATTGGCCCAGGCGAAAATGGATGCGAGATATTTGGAATAGCCCTTATTGGTAAGGAAAACATCTTTCAAATATTTCTGAGAATATTTTCAAGGTATTTACTCATAATGCAACGATCTACTGCAGTATGTGGTATTTGGAAAGGAAACTGCCATCTGCATTAGCTTCGGTTCATGAACACAATTTAAGTTTGAAAACGTGCATTTCACAAAAGAAACAAACAATACGTTAATCCATGGGAATAATTGGCTTGACACATATTTAAATTGCTTATTTTATCCCTCTGCAGTTGCATTATTCTCGAGTCTTTGTTAGATTCAAGTTCAGTCTATGGTAAGAACTGTTTCCTAACCTTTCGCATTGTTAAACCGACATGACACCTTGAATTGACTACAGTGATTATAGCAACCTTATATCACTCAAGTCATGTGCGAAACAACTGCATGTTAATTAACTTTAATAGTACATTTATCTTAATTAATAGGTTGCCTACATCGCCAATACTTAAAAACACACACAATTAATTACAAGTTTAAAATGCAGCAAAAAACGCTAGGTTTCTTAAGCTACGTTCACACTGGAAGAAAATGCAGAGAAACGTCTTGTTGGTAATTGTTGACACATGTTTCTGGAAACAAGTTGTACCAATTAGCAACAAGACAGTATATGTTTCCCCCAGTGTAGAAAGTAAATGCGAGCTAGTTTCTATTTTTATTTCCCACTTTTCAGTTGAATTTTTAATTTGTTACGTGTTCTTGTGTTTGTTATGTTATGTTGCAATGTGGAAAAAAATTGGACAGGCACGTACGCCATAGAGCTTATTGAAAGGAAATAGTTCGGGAAGATGTCCAAGACTTCCTGCCAAACAGCAAATACACAGCAAGCCAAAAAAGATGATTCTAAGAAGAATAACAAACTAGGAATGATTCAAGTCAAGAATATTCAAACCTAGAAAGTGTTCGAAAATAAAACTTGATTTTTAGTGGTGCTAGTTCTAATGTGGCTCTTGAGTCTCGAAAATATCCCACAAAAGACTGTAAATGACTGTAATAACTTATCAAATGCAAAAAAAAATGATAACCAGCTATAGATTTCATTGCCGATTGAATTAATGCAACTTACAAAACTCCTATTCTGTACAAGCTAAGATTGCCATACTTAATTTAAAACAACTTGCATATTGCACCAAACAACAAATCGTAATAATGTAAATATACAGTAAGTCCGTCAGGCAATTCGCGAAGAATCTTGTACTTTAGAAAAAGTAAATTTAATATCAGATGCGACACGCAAGATGAAAAAAATACAACAAAACATGTATGTCTAAAACAGGGCTCATACTTAAAGATAACACGCACTTTATATAAGTTTTTTTTTGTCAATTTCATGAAAATTTCTATACACTTGATATCAGTCTCACCGACTGACACGAGTACTGCTAAATAGCAGCTTTTCTATTAACCTATTATGCGAGATTTAATAATGGTAAGTCATTTGTTCCAGGTCGACTCTCCCAACCTTCAAAAGTTCAGGGATACGTCTTGAAATTTGATAAAAAAAATTACCAAACAACAGGCCTGTATTATTCCGGCTTTCAAAATCACGATGTACAAAAAAAAAAATTAAATTTCGATATGACCTTGCAACGATCTGGATGAATGAATGCATGGCAGATGGATGCACATCTCTTCTTCCCCAAAACGCGTTCATTGTTTTCGCACAAAAAATTTCGCACAATGCATAAATGGCACTTAAAAAAACGGAGGGAAAAAAATACAATTTTAAATTCATCACGCCTTGGTTTCTGGGCTTTTAAAGGCGTTTCGTTGCCCAATAACTTACATTTCAAAGGTAAGACAATAAAAATACCACCTCGTAATCTGGCAAAATACGAGCGTCTACCACCAAAATGCAAAATGCACAAAGGTGAAGGTTCTTATACGCAGCTTACTTTCTTATAAATTTGAGTTTGGAAGAAAATAGTCATAAACAGTCATATTATTCCCATTGCCAAGCAAATGAGATTAGCCGCTAAGAAGACAGTCGCATAAAACTTCTGTAAGGGAATTTGAAATTTGCAAACAACAACCTTTGTCCCGCCACGAACAATAGGACACGATACAGGGTGTCTCAACTTCCATCCTTTCCGATTGAAACCACGAAAAATGTAGAAAATAACGCACAAAAGCGTTTAGATATATACATATATTCACCCTTATTTCCGCTTACAACACGTCCTTCATTGTCACTACGAAATAATTAAAATCTATCCGAGGTTTAAAAAAGAACTACATCGGATAATTACAGACAACTCAAAACATTATTAAACAAATAATTAGAATAATAAATAAGGCATTGGGTGTGGTTTCTCTCGCAGTATACAGGTATACCCGAAACATAATGATGATATGTTTGGAAATATCCCACTTCCCTTTGGCTTTTCCTGCCTGTTGACGTACAGGGTAAATCGTGCGTACAGAGCAATAACTTAATACAAGGTGTCCATAAAGGGTGATGTACAGTGAAACCTCATTAAGAAGAACTCGCTTTATACGAATTTCTGATAGTATGAACTCATTTCCAGTATACCGTTCTTAGATATACATGTACTACAAACTTTCCAGCTAAAAGGAAAGAATCTTGGAGTTCCTATAGTTCTAAACTTCTGGGCGCCCTTCAGATCGGCAGTTAAATTTTTTGTACAGTACGCTGATTCTTTGCTTGCATTCTTGGAATATTTTAAAATTTTTTGTAAAATAATATTCAGAATATGGGTCGCTAGGATATACATTTTAAAGAAAATGTTCTTTTTCTGGGCTACATCGCATGCAAAGACCTATATCCCAGGAATCCCTGCAAGGCGGTCGATGGCTTTTACCGATATAGAATCAAATTTTTCCGAGTGTAATTAGGAGATTAATGCATAATGTGATTAATGCAGCACATCTCAATTAAAGGATATAGGTCGAAGTTATATACAATATCAAATTGGAAGATATTGTTATCGGAAATGGCCCAACAGTGTATTGTCCAGCGTAGGAAATAAGAAGCGATAATCACCGCATCGCGTTCTTTAATGATCTAATTAGAAGATTAAGAAGCCAATTAAGGGATTATATCGATGGCTCCGTTAATCTGAGATCATGTTCATCACACGTGTTTCGTAACAGGCAAACCGAGAGAAAGAAACGCCGTTGAAAACTGGTTCAAAAACAGAACCGTGTCAGCTGTCACAGTACAACGTAAGACTTCCTTGATGTACGGTTACCACATCAAATATTGGGCAAACTATTAATTGAGCAATTGTTTGATCCACCAAGTTGTTTTTTTGCCTTATAGCGAATTATTCCAACGATTAATAAGAAATTCCCATAGTTAAATAGCCAAGCCACCCTGAATACTGGTCAAATTGCAACATATTATACATACTGTACCCGAAACAGGATACAAAATACATTGTACAGTAGTTTAATTTTTTTTTTTTACAAAATGACCTATACAGAGCACAATTTTAATGGCGGTGAGATCAACAGCTGCTTTTTCGAATATCGTTCTCAATCGTTACAAAGTTTTACGAGCATTTCGGAAATTCCTTCTTCAAGATCACCGATATTTTAAAGTTACTTGCCAAACAGATATTCACATTTTATTCGAAAGTTTATTTACTCGCAGCAGCTGGTTGGCGCCGTGACGTTATTTTGACAGATGTCAACGTTGTAAAACCATTCGCTTTTAATTCACTCATACGAATTTCTGATAGTGCAAACTCAATTTCAGTCTCCATCCATTCCTAGGGTATTGGCAAAAAGAGTTAATTCAATCGTTTAAGACGAAGTGCAAAGTCAAAGACTACAAATTTCCGGTTAAAACGAATGAATTTAAGCATTCGCATGCACTATGTTGCATTAAAGCCAACTTTATAGACAATATGAAAAAAGGTACGTCATAACAAGGGATTCCCCGATAAAAGTTGAAGTCAAGATTGTTTATAAATTGCAGAACACTTTTCCATTACATGTACCAAAGTGTTTAGCAAAATTATAAATTATTTCCACCCCTTGAAGAATGGCAAACATTAAAGTCTTGTCCGACTTCTGCGAATGCGAGGCATACATTTTATTAAACTAGTACTTTTAACATCCCTTGAGATTCATTTTAGAGGTTCGACTTTACACGTATTAAACGATTAAAACTCATCATTCTAAGCGTTTTGAACAGAACATGAAATGAACAAGCATTTAAGCTTGAACCAAGTGCATATGTACTGCAACTACGAATCAATTTAGACGTAAATGTGTGCCTCTTCCATTAGCAACGACATCACCATGCCCCATTTCCGCGGGATAAGAAGTTCCCAACAAACATTTTTTTTTTAATTTACCCATTTCAAAACGTGTCGAAATTGAGCTTAGGGGAGAATATGCCATCTGAAAGGTTTGCTGCAATGAGTGCGAGCAATTTCATGGCTGGTGCACAAGCAAGGGTCTGTTTTCATCATATCAATGATGCATAACTTCACCTTAAAAGCTTTCACTAAACACATCCATGCTTTCAATGAGCTTATTTACTCCCTTGAGACGGAGAAAAAAAATATATACCCAGATTTCTTATAGATTTACACCATATATGGATTAATTGGAATGCGTTTCCCCTCAATACGAGGTTCCTCAAATAGAAATGTTTGGCTTTTTTTTGCGAAATATTAGCAAAAATGAAAAACAAATTCAAAGCGTTCAAGGCTAAAAAATAAGGACACGTGTGTACAGATCCATCCCAGGACTGCAGGCAAACACTCATATATTCCATTTGAAAGGCAATTAATTTAGTACAGTCCCAAGGCAAGCCTTTCATGCCATAAGCAGCTTACGTGTTCATTTCTCAAAGAATATATGGAGCTTAAGGTATCTCAATTTCAAAAAGACGCCGTGCAATCAATGAGTTAATTATATATACATGTATAGAGCTATAGGAGAGAAAATCCTGTAATATTGCTACAATCGTCAAACTTTCCTACCTAAATACGTCAATATTTATTTGATTTATTTTAAAAGCAACATGGTTTTTGACGATACGCAGCTAGATTTATGGAAAAAAGGACCTGGGTTCTGTAACGAGGGGTGATATATTTTGCCACGCTTGTCTTAATGAAGCAGCAATAGCACACCGCGTGCTAAATTGGGATATCCTGTACGTAATGTTGTGCTCTAAATTGCGAAATAGATGAGAAAAAGCGAAAGAAGTACGAAAATTAAAACCCCGATGATGCTGGATGCGGCAAATTCGTGTTATAAATCAATACTGGAAAAATTTGCCGAAGTCGCAATGATGAACATACCTAGTATAGTTTTTATGCAAATTAGCAGTTCATCCGCCAATGAAATTAGTGACAAAATGCCCATATTATACTGCATATGTGAGAATTAAGTATGGATTTTTCTGAAATCCATGTTTTCCGATTCAATTCAATTCAACTCAGTACCCTACAGTCAGCAACTAAATGCCATATGGTAGGGGGGTCACCCCCGATATATTTGAATTTATCAATACATGCATGCATATCAAAAAGTACAGGTCATGAACACTGCCAAAGGACGTTAAAATCATTTTCTTTATGATACAGTAGTTGAACAAAGAATCGAATGCCAATATTCAGGCATATGCGATTTCTGATACATGTTAAAGGGTAGGTGCACAAAGAAAGCTTAGTCGGGCCTACCTTACAACAAGCGCTGATAAGTACGGAAGTCTAAAGGGGCCATGAGAGAAAAACAAGACGCGTTGACGTCACGCAGCCATCAAGATGGCGATTTTGTTTTTCTTTCGTGGCCCCTCCAGACTTCCGTACTTATCAGCGCTTGTTGTAATCTCGGCCCGACTAAGCTTTCTTTGTGCTCCTAACCAAAGTCATAAAATTGGACTTCACCGTCAGAAACGACATTGCTTATATCGTATAAGCTTCCAAAAGAAGTTTACAGTCCACTTTCCAATCTAATATCGATGCCCAAATATATCCGGTCATCCAAACAACATATAGTTGATTTCAGGAGGAAAAATCCATAAGTTGTCAACGGTATCTTAGTAAGGTTGACCTGATCTTGGGCAAGCCGATCGATTCGCATTTTCTTCAATTTTAACAAAATGCTCTTCCTTCCAAACAACTTCCTAAACCCCACCGTATTAAAGATTTAGCATCGAACCTACCAGGTAATACAACCTTTAATTACATTTTTGAATGGTAAATTAAGGTGAACCAACAATTTAGTAAAAATGACATCTACAGTAGATGACATCATTCCAATGTAATAAGCAAATTCGTGCAGAATTAAATGATCATGGCATCATCCTTGATAAGACTGGACACCATGCACTTTCAAGATGGCCCTGTTAATATGAACGCAAGACGTCATCCTTCAATTATTTCCTGAACAAGTGTAAAGCCCAAAAGGTCCAATTTGTCTCTAGCATTTTCACTTGAGCAAGATTAAAGGGATGAGGGGGAGGGGGAGAACTCACCAATATCCGAGCAACAGATGGGCGAAGATATCCAGCAGGAAAATCCCGAGTATACAACAAAAAAAAATAGATGAAAAATCGATCGATCAAAGCTGGCATAAGTAAAAAGTTTGACAGATAGGGCGTATCGATCTCATCAGTTATTCAACAGCCGCCCTGAAATTCCTCTTTCCTTATTTATTACCGGTAGGCACGTCTTCCCGAAGATGATTTAAGCCAAGAAAAATGGCAATGAAATGAGAAGCCACGCAGCGAATAACTGAAATAGCAACAACTTAGCCCCATTCCACATGACTGACATTTTGGGAGTCACGGTCACGTGCCAGAAAAATATAACTCGAGTTCTGCTGGATATGTACAGTATATGCAGTAAAATCACCAAACGTTTATGTACAGTAAAACCTATTAAGAGTTACCACCAAAAAAATGCTATGTTGGTCACTGTACACAGGTGGTCCCAACATAAAGAATGCCTGAATTAAATTAAAATAATGAACATGTAAACTGCACTTATACATGTAGGCTGTAATACACGTTGTAAAAACTACAAAACCGAAAAAGTACAGAATCATCATGTCGAAGGGTTAAAGCAAGATGTAACGTGACTCTGTTATCTGGTCAATTTTTAAGGTGCATTGGCAATGTAAAAATTGCAAAAAAAGACATCACACACTGGTCACTATACAGAGAATTTGTATGAAGGAAATGTACACTACAAAAAACAATACACTAAAAATTGGTCAACATAAACAGGTGGTCACTCTTCCAGGTTTTACTGCATATCCATGTACCAGTTGTTTGCATGATGAACATACAAGCAATATTACGCAACGACCAAATGCATCTAAACACATGCAATGTATAAAACGTCAAGGGTCATGGGAAGACCCTTTTTCAATTTCGTACGAGTTGTGAATTTGTAAGTTTTACGCCCAGTTAAGTGATGAAAAAAGCAAAGTTTGTGGTCTGTGAGAGAAAACATCTGAATCTAATAAGGTTATCGTGTTCAATTTCTTCAATCTCCCCCGAAAACATGTTCGGAGAAACTGATTTCCCATCGTATTTCCGAAATCACGTTTCGCTCTAGTTAAACAGACGTCAAAACACAAACAGCACTTAATTAATTTCAAGTTGAATGAAAGATTAATTCAATTGTATCTTAGCAAATCTAGTCACGCAACGATTGCGCATACGTACGCTCGTACGTGGCAAGTGAACCTAAAAGTTATAACAATTAATGGGCCATTTATTACCTGTAAAATTTCCTTCATATCGCAACAATTTCCGCAAGAAAGCATCAATAAATTCATATAAAAAAAACCTCCAAATCAGAGTCTTAATTGTCAAAACATCGAAAGATTTGATCCAAAAACTACAGCTGTTTCTGGTTTTGTCATTTTCAAAAAATTATCATTTAGATTAGACGATTAAAATTAAATTAATAAAAACTGACTTCAATTTCGGCTTAAGAAAATTGCATAAAATTTAAATTGCTTAAAAATCAAATTTCGAACGGATTAACTGTAAGGTAGGGTCCCATTCCCACGTATCAACAAATGTGAGTGCGCATATACTGTACGAATACATGTATATTCATTCTAAACTTGGCTTTTTCGTGTATTTTGGGATGCAGACAAGCTCAAGGAGACCGGTATTACGGGTGAATGAAATCAGGGCATATTTCATATTTCTGCATGAGTTTGAACTGTAAAACTGTTACATCTTCGTTTAAATTTAACGTGGTCTTAGTCACGGCTCCACGTATTTACGTCACTAGAAAACTACCAGAGGTTTTCCAACTGCTACAAAAGCACGATGCAATAAATTCACGTGATACGCCTCTGTTATATTCGTAATGATTCTCTATAACCAAACATATTTATGACATTGTAATTAAACAGAGCGCGCTGAAGCTATTACTCATAAACCGGTATTTGGGTCCTGGACTAAATTACCAAAATTTATTTTTACAGATAAGTCGGTTAGGTCCAATAACCATATGCCAATTATCGATTTGTTAGCCGCGTTTTGCCACAACTCGAAACAAGTTGGAAACAGTGCATTTTATGTATTACGGCGCCATTAAAATACACATTTCAGAATGAAAAACCATGAGAATGCCAGGTTACTGACGTCACGTACGATGAATAAAATTCTAAATGACGTCAGTTCCATAAGGTAGAAATCGATGAATAAATCTTCACAAAACTCGGCCACATTTAAACAAATTTTCTTATTTTATGTTTAGTAAACAGCTCAATCAATAAAAGACGCGGACGAATGATCCCTGCCAATTAAGTACGATTCATGTCATCGATAAACAAATTTTTTAATTTAAATTTAAATTTTGAAACAAACTCGAAATTTTTGGGTCGCCCTGAAACAAAAATAGGTTCGACCTAGATGCCATATTTATGAATTCAAGATTTCACGCTCGGTGTGGCATTCTATACATCCACAGAATAATCACGGAGAAATTTGTCTTAAAAAAGCAGCGGGGGTATATGCAGTATAATCACGTGAATGATGGCTGGAATAATAATAATAGTTTTTAGTTCGAAACTCGATACATGGGCCAGGACAATAATAATATAATCTAGTTTTTATTATGCAGCCAACATAATAAAGTGCATTATAAATAAACGATAAATAACTTGGGTGGTACAGATATGGAAAATTAGGATATATTACACGTAGCCTACTTGTCTGAACGCCTGTAGGGGCATACACAATTCCAATTACAAAACAGACAATCTGACGTCCAAGAAAAAAATGGAATCCATGTTCGTTTAAAGAAGTTCAAACTTAAAACTCCTCGAGTTAGCTGAACGAACACGTGGCATTTTTGGGTCGAAAATCAAATAGGGAAGACAAAAAAAAAAAATTGAAAATTGCCAAGATATCTTTCAATCTGTTCGCGTGAATATCCTATATAGTTTCTGAAAGTGACATATGGAACAACTTTTAACCTCATTCTAGACATTGGGTGAGAACTGATTTGCGGGGCAAACGATTGTTTTTAATAGACCTATTTATCATTCATACAGTCTTGAATTCAATGGAAAGAGTGCGCTGGGCCTCCGCGCATAACTCTAGTTTTCGAGGTGAGCATAATAGCATATACTATACATAATAGTCTACAATTTTTGGAAAAAGAATACCATGCTAAAAATGCAAACCAGCAAAAATTCGTCCATTCGGCGAACAATTGCACATACATCATACGGAATACTAAATAACGTTGAATGCAGTATTAATTCTGAAGTTTCAGGGGCTAGCTACATTCGGACGAAATGAGCATTATTTCTGGAATAATGGAATTGCAATTTGGTGAACTTGAGAGCGAACATAATTTTCACGTTTCGACAACACAATGTCACAAAACCGCAGCATACATTTAGACCAGAATTTAATAATTCCAGTGGAAACTCGTGCACAGTTTACGAAAAATGTGAATAACATTACTTCAGAAGCATGTTATCTCTAAAGAACTCATGCAATGCTTAAATCAATATGATTAAAACAAAAATTGCATAGACAGTCAAACGCTGTCAAGCGTGCACTTGAATTCCTAGAAAAGATGAACATTTAGATCAAAATTATGAAGCATGACTAAACGCAAATTCCTGAAGATTTCAGCAAATGCACTTCCTCCCCTCTTCAAGAAATCAGAACACATTTTCCTCTACTTTTGAGGTTATAAAAAAATACATAAAAAAGGGTATAGTTTCACTTGAGTCTCCCAAAGTTTCTGTACGTTCTCTAACACAGATCAATAAAGTCGTGAAACATGTTTGAATACATGCAGCTTCCTTGCAACATGCACCTCGTTTGAGCGAATAGTTTACATTAAATACCAAATGCTCGCAAATGTATCTCACAGAGACAAATTTCTCCGAACTTCTATTCCCAGACTTATAAGCTTTTCCGCGACTTTAATCCTCGATTAACCCATGTCTCCTCAGATTAATCGAGTCCATCACCTATAAGAGTATGTTATACAGAGAAGTCACGTCCTCTCTGCACCATATAATCGCCTTACTTAACGTTTTACAAGAGAACGAGCCTATTTTAGCATGATTCGAGAATAAAGTGCACCAGAAGAGGGCGAGCACCCACGAGTCAAAAAGCATATTTGAAACAGTAAAGCACACAATTCCTAATGTATTTTCAACCTCAATGGCCTACTTTAGGCGTTCAGGCCAGCACATAAAAGTCCTACATTCCCAAATAGGCAAAAGCCACGTTACGCACCAGACAGACGGTTCAACCCCCTTCCCAGCAGCACACCGCAAAATGATTAAAACTTAATCGGATGTTTTCCAAGAAAGGCGTTCAGAACGAAGATAAAGAAGCAATATTTACGATTGCGACAATTAACCCGTTAAAAACAAAGCGGAGCAAACGTTTAAGAAGAAATAAGAAGGATTCCTCTCTGAGCAACTCTTGACTTACGAGCGACAAACGGGAGGATGAGAACCCAATTTATCTCGTTGATGGCAAAAAAAACCCACCTTTTTGTGATGGCATTATTTAACGTAGAAAAATGCGGAACTAAAACTCTCCTGAAAATATATATTTTATCTAGGTTGTTGCACGAACATCCAAAAAGTAAGTTTAGAGATCAATTAAGTGATAAAAAGATTTAAAATAACATTGCTCACACAAGGATCTCAAAAGTAGTTTTGAAAGACATGACAAAACGCAGTTCAATGTTGAATTGTTTGATTTCTACAAATTCGTACAATATCGTGTATACAGAATATAATACATGTAATAACGGTATAATATCCTGTTTATTAAAACATATCGATGCCATTTCCCCAAACAAGAAATTTGGGTAGCCAAGGATAAAACCAAGAAACTTTAAATAACTCCGTATAATGGGCCATCCATAAAGGACGTCCGGCAAAGGGAGGGACGGGGGGGGGGGTGAAAATGGGACACAGGCGGACAAGGGGTCCGGATGTCAACTTGTGCCCAAACTGTGATTAGTTTTATATGATAAATTGATTTTATATGCAAATTGGCTGATCTCTTCAGCTTTCTGCAGGTCTGTGGTTCGCTAATAGTAATATTTTCCATGTTAAAATTTATAAAGAACACATAAATTGCTTTTGTAATTAACAAGCTGTTTTAAAAATTGGACGGGATGTGTGTGTGGGGGGGGGGGATGTGTTTACATAAAAAGGATAAGGGAGGACAGGGGAGGGGCCAAGGGGGAGTCTAAAAAACATGGAAAAGTACAGGACGTCCTTTATGGATGATCAATAATGTAAAAAAGGACAAGGGCAAACACACGGTATTTTATAAAACAAATTGAAATGCTTGCAACATTATTGCAGCCCGAATGTCTAATTATACATGTAGTACCGAAAATTATAAAAACAGCTTCCAGAGTTTGCCTAGCTATACAAATACTTGCACATGTACATGTATCATACATGTAACTAATTAACCCAACTCAAGACAAGAAGAGCTACATGTAGGTCCCTTATGAGTAATCTTATTCTTCAGCTTCCAAAGTTACTCTACATTATTTGAAATATAAATGTTATCCAAATATTGTCAGTCTAGACTAAACATAAATGTGCATCATTTGAGATACGAAGCATTCAATTGAAACTCAGCATGATGAAATGTACGCAAAACTATTGTACACTCATTATAGCAACTCAGACCTAAATAAAATAATGCATTCATTTTCATTAAATCTAATTCGCTCTGCAACGCCATTGTATTTTATGTAGGCTTATCTTAAAACGAGTTTATCGATAAGGATAAGAAAGTTTCCACTACCGCTTCTAAACATCGCCATACATGGTTAAACAAAAAAAAATAATCGCAAGCTGTAAGTTCTACTTTCTAAAAATCAGCGAAGGAAATCTAAATAACAGAGCGATAACAGCATTTCAAATGATTACCTACAACAAAATGACATCTTAATCGCGTCCATAAATTTTTCTAATAATTCTTCGCCAAAAATATCCCATTCTTTTTTGAAAGACAACACTTTCAGCATACTAAAAAGCAACCATTTTAATATTCTAATGAATGCAAGCTGTTTATCCCAAAGAAAAATCTTGGCGAGAACCTTCTGATCCGGTTATTGATCCCTTCGACGTGTTTGCGTTTCCAGCCATTAGGAATCTTTTGAGTATTACGCACCTGACGAGCACGAGTACGTGAACTAAAGTTCATTTTTATAAATTAAAAATGTTTGCGAACATGCATCTTATGATATTCAAAAAATGAATGAAGATCTTGTGATCAATTCGGAAGGCAATGGTGGCATCCTGTATTTTCGAGTTAATACAGGTGTATACTGGCCCATCCAATCACATACAAGTAACAAATCTATAATGTACAGCTACTTTATAGAACATGCCTAATTGATTTCGGATATTTTTATACATGTATTTAAAAAGTGCAATAATTAAATTAGTAATCATTTGATATGTTCATTGCCAGTTCGTTCAAAATTATGGTTAACGTATAAGTTGTTGATTGTGCATAAATATGTAGACTTATGTATATGTAATTATTATCATCTTAGCAATAACCTAAGATGACATTTAAGGGTAGGAGCACGCTGAAGCTTATTCCAGTTACTTGCCAACCAGTGTCGCTTAATGGTAAGCGTCTGCAATACCACTAAGCGACACTGGTTGTCAAGCGACTGGAACAAGCTTCAACGTGCTTCTACCCTAATATATACATGTACGAAAACAGTCCCTAGCACGAAGACAGGTACATGTACTTAATTCGTCAATCTCTTTCTGGGGCAATTACTTTCCCTTACAACATAACAGCATCGCAATGACGAAATACTTGATTTCCAAAACGAGTTTGACACACCGCTATATATAGGCTGGTCGGAAAATTTCCCTCAATATAACCTCGACATGTTTTAAAAATCAAAATTCTGAGAAAAGGTGTTCAATTTTAAGTCATCTTCCCAGCGTGGATACCATTTAAGGGCTATAAAAAGACAACAGGACCTAAAAATAATGGACTAATTCTCAAAATGCCACAAGTTTTCGAAATGTCCAAAAACTTTCATATTCCAAAGTAAGTCGGTGATTCTACTTAGATTGAATCTAGGTTATTGTCAACTACGAAATTGGGTGCATGACATCAGAATAAAAAAAAATAAAATATGGAAGAATGAATCATCGTCATCAGGATGCTAATTCCCCGCAGCCAATCAATTCAATATCCTACCTTCCTGGTAGGAAAGTTTCAGGAAACTTTAAAAGCTACTCCAGGAAAAGTTGTTAATCTTAATTCCAAGCATCAAGCGTGGATACAAACCATAATGATGGACGAGACATCCAACAAATAAATTTTCAACGAAGGTCATGATCTTCCACTTCCACGATGCAGCAAGTAGTGAACTTCCAACTAATTTTCCAAGCTAGGGAACTTGTTCACGCATCTTCGGACGCCAATTTGTTCCTAAAATAACTTTCCGATTCAATTTCGGGCGTTTCGTTTCCTACGAAATTCGTAATTTTACAGATGTAACTGATGTATCGAATCGAAGCAAACCAGATGGCGTTCGCTTCGGAAAAAAAAGGTGTACGGCGCTTCCTCCGCAGCTGTCAAAACTTACAAAGCATGCACCTTATCCTCATCAAACATTGAAAATACTGCAGCACTTACCACTTTTTCCCGATTAATAAATCCACAAGCAGGTAGCGTCGATAGCGGCAATCCCCGAGTTTTCTGAGTCAGTAAAACATCTAGTCACCTGTTGCACATCCAAAACGGGGGAAATTTCCCAACTCGAAATTAACGCACGCGCTTTTCCACCAAAAAAAATCCCGAAAACAAAATGGACGTCGTCGACGATATCGCACGGGCCCAAATCCCAGTTCCGAAACTGTCGTTTTTCTGGAAACTTTCAGGGTTTCGAAAAAACCAAAATATAAAAAACCAGTTGAAGTGAGTGAGCGGAGCAGAGCGAGCTATTACCACTACGATCAACAGCTACTGGTGAACTGAGCGTAGCGAGGACAAGCCGCAACCAACGCAACAACGGGCAAGCCGTCAATGAATCAGCGAACGAACTAACGCACTGGGGGTTTGAGGGGGGTAGGATTTTTTTTTTTTTTTTTTTTTTCGTACTGGCACGGTGCCTACAACTTTCGTTCCCGAAAAACGAATTTTCGCAGCAGAGCTCACGGACGAAGAAGGTGAAACAACCGGTAGAATTTATACCGAATTAAGAGCCAGAGAACTCAAACTCAACTCAGGAAGAGGTAGGTGGAGTCGGGAAACAAAGTTTTTACCTTTTGCCAACAGACACGCCTCTTACCTTAAGACGACATAAACTCACCCCAACGTCTTTATCGATTTCGTAGCGCAAGGCGTTTATTTTATTAGCATTTTTTTTTTTTTTTGGTCTCGAAGGGATGACTTTTTTTTTTCAAAGCGTGCTACAGGTGAATACGTTGAAATTGGTTGAATTTCCATTTTTTATTTTAATTCTCGAGATATCTAGCTCCAATCCATGTTCAGCACCCCCTAGCGGCGGATATGTATTTTGAATTGAAAAAAAAAATCCAAGATGGCAGCTTTTGGAGTGTTCCGTCACTCTATAGAAGCCGCAGTTTTCACAGGGTTGCCAGTTTTTTTTATAGATTGGTCTTGCCTGACTTTTCCTGGCCATTATGGCAATTTTTCCTGACTTTTCCTGACTTCTAAAAACATTTTTCCTGACCGTATTTCAATAATTTGACAAAATTTGAATTATTTTTAAAAGATGTACAAAGGCTAGCACAATTTCCGTTTCTTGTACAAATGTTGAATTTGTTCATCAATAGA
>JAQGBX010000327.1:0-38949 GCA_034698745.1 Megaphyllum sjaelandicum | reverse complement strand
TTCCTATAATATGCACGCTCGATATACTGCACGCTTTTGGTCGGTCCCTTCGGGTGCAGATTAACGAGATTCGACTGCTATATGTATCATCCTCTTAGTAACGCCTAAATATTAGGTGATACTACAAAGATTTTCAAAACTCAAGTTCCGATTTAATTTTTGCACGAGTTCAACATACAGTAGAACGAGCTTTGTTGGAAAGCGACAATAAAAGGTCAAGAACAATGGACAAATACAGTAAATTCAAGAGTTTAAAAAAAACCGGATTATCAGAGGAACAATCCCAACTTAATTGGTTGCCAAAAACTGTCGAATGATAATAAGCATGCATGTTTTGTAAGTGCAACGAATCCGACAATCACATTTGCGCGCTCCGAAACTATTAAGTTTCAAAAAACAATTGCCTCAAACAAATTCCAAAACTTCCATTTTTTCCGGTATCCCAAGCACTAAAGGTGGTAATTATCATCAACACGTCCGTTATGCAGTGTGGCCTTCACATATCATTTTGGGGGTCTTCAACAAGATTAAAAATATTCAATGTAATAACAATTGTTTCTGATGCCATCTTAGATCAACTCAACGCTAACGCTCAAGCTACATCTTTGTTCAAAGTAAAGAGGGGAAGAAAATTTCTACCTGAAACTTAGCTGATTTTTTAATTTTGAATGCACTGGGAGATGGGTTGTTTGTTTGTGGATTTTTAACGTTGGCCTATTTCTGCACACGAGGGCCAAACACCAACGCCAGGGGATGTGCCAGTGTCACCTACATGAGAATTTTGCATACAAAATGGGGATTTCCACTCCCTAAGAGGGTTTTTTAACGCTCAGAGATCATACGGGACCTCGGTTCAAACTCTCATCCGAAAGAGCACACCACTTATAGAATTTTGCACATCCTCAAAATTTTCACCGATCTCGACCTGGGAACGAGTTCTAGGAGATGGGAATTGGACAAACAGTTCGTCATGCAAAACGAGCAACAAACATACTGTACTCTCTGAACATGATATCTGTAAAGCAACATTTAATGTATTGCATGTTTTGTTACTGCTGCCATAAACAATAAGAAACTCTCAGCAACATTCAGGAATATAGACGCAAACCTACAAGGAACAAGCAATTTAAAGAAAGTTTCTCAATGTTTTCTCCAGCTTGGACGGAGATTTTTTTTTTCGACTTGACAAGTGTGGGTGAAAATAAAGATTAAAGGGTTGTTATTTTAATTTCAATACAGTTAATTTAAAAATGTCGATTGCTTGTCGTTTTTCTAGAAATTCGGGAAGCAAGTAATGGTTTAAATAACACTTATTTGAAAATAATTTTCCACCAATGTAGGCCTATAGATCCGTCATCCGCTTTTCCTTAATTTCAGAAAACTTAAAAAACTTTCACTCGAGAGGAAAAAGCGGATGACTATATCGACATTGGATGAAATAAAAACAGTTTCCTAGGAATAATTATATTTCGGATTATTTCTAAGAACCCTACCGTTTTCTAATGGGCATTTCAATAGTTACTTGGGACCCAATAAAAAAATGAAATGAATTTTCTGACATTTTCTCATTGACAAGAAAACATGCAACTGAAAATTATTTTTCCAAAAAGTATAGACAAATATCGACAACCAACGGAATAATAGAGAGCCTGCGTTTGGTATATACGTATAGAGTATAGTTACATTCAATAAATATCAAAGAATTATGTGAAGTGCTAAGATTAAAACATTGCTTAAGCAGATTTAAATTCGTAAACTGTAGTAAAGTAAGTAAGAATTGTTCCAGCAATCTGTAAGATATAAATTTCTAAGATGAATCATTATAAGTGTACAGGTGTATCTAGTAACACTAATGAGATGTTCACTGAAAAGACGAAATATTTGTCAATTGCGAACAATCCCCCAATCGAAATTCCCATGTCACTTTCAAGAAATTGGCTTAGGTACACGTGATATAGTCCATGAACCTGAAAATGTACAAATGTACAATTATTTAGGCACCGATTCGCACGTTTAGAATTGCCCATTATTTAATCCATTCCCACATCAACATACAGGACCATAATCCTCTTCCAAACATTGCGAAATGATGACGTTGTCGACCAATGACTCCATCCTCTAAAATTATACAGGTAAATATAATGTGTTAAGGATATGGATTTAACATTATATTTCTCATTACTTTAGATTATGGCCTATTTTTGACAACTGCATGTAAGTATTCTATTAATAACAGTAGTAAATCGAGTAAACACGAAACTGTTGATGGTTTTTTAAAAGCATTAATTTACATACTTGTGATTATTGAACAATTATGCATAGCTTTTGAATGTTAGTCTTTCCAAGTTTACGTCACTATAGTACAGTATTTACAGTATTAATTCACACGATTGGCGCTGATCAAAATAAATGTAGTTAATAATAAATTGAAATTTTTCATGCTTATTTCCGGACAAGACACCAAATATTAAGTTTAATAAAATTAATATTGTTGACAGAATAAATATTAAAAGCCATACTCGCTCATAGTATTCTTAACAATGATGCAAGAGACAAATTCCACTTCATCACCGAACTAACCTTGTCGCTTACATCTGACGACATGTCGATTCCAAGAAAAAGTATGCCCATCTCGCCAGCCATGCAAAAAGTAAAATAGTACCAAAATTAAATGCGTTATCTTCTTTGACTGTTTCGTCAAAAAGTATTATAGCTAGTACAATGATTTCTGCGATTAGCATTACTAAAGTTGTATTCTGAGAGACAGCATCTATTTTGTGTACAAATTCGCTTATATTGCGATGACGTTGAATTAGATTTTCCAGGTTGAAAATTTGAGTTTGATTGGCCGAAATCTTTAGATGATGGACGCTGAACTCTTTGGTCAGTTCTACAAAAAGCAACCGAGAAACGACGCAAAGAAGAACACCAAGAAAACAAAGAGCATATCGAATAGCGATCATTAAAGTCATATACCAAAGGCATTGACGCCGATCATTAGGTTACGGAAATATTTTCCAAATTCCAGATGATCAGTCAACCGATCAATTATTTTGATCATCAGCAACGATTCCATCGTGTTTTGCGTCGAGTCAACTATCGATATTGAAAAGACCCAGTGCATAAAATGGAGACAGAAAATAAAGATGGACGATACTCTAACAATTTTTCTGATTCTCATTGAGGCCTTCCTCTTTGGGATGGCACAAATCTCTTTGCTCAACATTTTAAACATGATAGCAAATTCCCCGGATTGCGAGAACAGTTCCAGCGCCATAAACAAACTTGCAATGGCCAACGTTTCGAGTATGATCCAAATGCATTTATCTTCAAAAGTGCCTTAATTAAATTAATGGTTACGAGAGTACTTCTTTTTATCAAATGTGTTGTCTTTTCTTATCTGCTACTTCTTTATAGTATCTATGAGAAATTTCTATTCATATGATACATCGTAAATGTAATAACCAGCTTGTATTTCAAAGTAAACCGAAATTTAAAAGTGGACATCTATCGATGACGACGCGGGTCTACTCGTATATTTCTAATAATGCTGTTTTCTGAGAAATACAACAGTAGACTTGCGTTGTAAACACTTTTTTTTACTTCAGGTTTAGCCATTTTAACTGCCATTTTCCCGATTTCCCAAACAATAAAGACCCATCAGAGCGATATATGCATGGAACAAAAAAAAAGTAATTGTCACAACTGCCCCTTAAAAGGTGGCAATTATCATAAACATTCCTGTTATGCCGTGTTGCCTTCACAATTCTTTTTGGGGGGTATGCGATTTCAATTCAATTCAAAGAAGATTAAAAATATTCATTGTAATACAAATTGTTTCTGTAATAGTCTACTTACATGTATATGTTTATGATTCGAACTCCGAAAAGTGAAAGTTATGAGTAAAAGCATATTTCAATCTGAAACTTACCTGATTTCGCAACAATTCTCAAAAACCTTCACGAAACGGCGAAAAACGAGTTTAAGAGGTCCGAAATGCTTTTTAAATTTACAAAAATCGCATTTAGGGGTAACCTATGTATGTTGTACAGTATGCTAAGCAATAAAGCAAGGGTTGGACTTTTGCAGCACACTGTATGTATTCGAATGGAACCGGGTTTAACTAAATGAACATAAATGAAGTGCTTTCAGGGGCTTAGCCATATTTTATGGATGGCTTTAGCCTTCGTAAGGCGGCATTTTTAAAAAATCGGACATCACGTGCGAAGCTCCCGAACTGCTGGTATTCAATGGCCGGTGTTGTTGGTTTTTTCCTATTTATTTTGCTTCGTATTTTCGTCCAATTAAACTCGTTTAACGACGTCAAAATCGAGAAATTTGGAGCACAAAATATTTTTGCCCGTAAGTCAAACGTTGTCCGATTTGCTCGATTCGAAATCGAGAAATCGCCATAGTTTTTAATGAAATTCAGGGAACAAAAATTGTGATTAGGAAGAATTTTTGTTATTTTTGGCATCCTGAGTTTCGCGTAAAATTTGTATGACCTTGTAGACATAAAAAATTGCAAACAATGTCATCACTGCTCGGTTGGGAATAATGATACTTTTAAAATTAATGCATGCAAATAATTTTACTAACGAATCGAATATTGTTTTTACCTCGTTTTTCTGACTAATTTCCGAGCCATTTTCTGCAGATTTCTGCTGTATTCCTGGAAGAAATTTCGTCCGAATATTGTCCCAAAGAACGCGCACACACAATCACACTTGACTCCCCCCAACCCCCTTTCCGCATTGTGTCCGGTCAATCAGGACTCCCCCCCTTCCCTCCTGCCCCAGCCCCATTCAGACGTCCGAAACTTTAAAAAAAATGTATTCCGAAAATTTTGAAAGTTTGCAAATTTGTACTTTTGTACATACAGTAAGTAATTTGGAAAGTTTGCAAATTTGTACTTTTGTACATACAGTAAGTAATTTGGAAAGTTTGCAAATTTGTAAATTTTGTACTCTTCTCATACCTAGATTTGTCCTCGGAATCTGTTGGAAATTTTTCAAATTTCTCCTCGGAAACTGTTGAAAATTTTACAAAGCTGTACTCGAAAACCGTTGAACATGTTGAAGATTCGTACTTGGGGAAAACGTGGAAAATGTTGCAAATTTGTCCTCGAGAAATCGTGGAAAATTGTGATGAATGGAAAAAGATGAATGACCTCGGAAAAAAGTTAAAAATTTTGCAAATGGACCTTAGCTTGTAAGTTCTGACTTTTCCAGGTTTTCCAGGACTGGAGGTTGCAATTTCTAAGACATCACCAATGCGATATTGCGCTCAATTTCCGTTTTACTTTGGGAACTGATTTTATTTGACATTTTTTTTTATCGAGTAGACGTCCGAGTTGGTCATGCCCCCCCCCCCCTTCTCCACACAGAGTCCGTGACTCAACATATCCCCCCTACCCCCTACATGAAGACGCCCTTTTTGAATGGCCCCTTACTGCATGGCCATCTTGGAAATCCGTAATTTTGAACAATTGTGAAAAATATACAATGAGCAATTATATGAATGTACGGTGACCTTCAACAGCCAATCAGCAGAAATGGCATTTACGGCCCTACGGGACAGTTCTCCCCGTCCCCTTATGATCGGTGCTATTCGTGTACAGGGTGTCCCGAAAGTCACCTCAAAGAGCAAATTTACACATAAAGTATTATTATTATTATTCCAAAAAAATTTTCTACCATTTCTGTACAAACACACAAGCAGGAATGTTTCTTCCAAAATGGGTGGACAAGCCATCAGGGTTCCCCGGAAATTTCATATTCAACTTCTCTGATTTTTCGAGGCGTTGAAAGAAATTTCCCTGCCCAAGGCAATGTCATAATTTTTTTTTTTGAAAATGGTTCTTCAGAAATTGTGAAAAGTTTTGCAAAATTTGTACTTGGAAAATTGTGAAAATCTGTACTCGAAAAGCGTGGAAAATTTGTTCTCGGAAAACGTGGAAAAATTACAAGTTAATTGTCCTCGGAAACTGTTGAAAATTTTAAAATGTTTGCAAATGAGAAGCATTCATTTTGGATTGTGACAACATTAACTGACTGACTGACTCACTCTTTCATAATAAATCATTCTTAATTCCCTGACTTTTCCAGGTCTGGGGGAACCCCTAACCATGGCCTACCCAACGGAAACACTCCTGGATTTTCTGCTTCTGTCACTTGACAATGGACCTTATGCAGAGTTAAGTATGGGCACTGTGGTATGGGGGATACATCACGTGATCTTTACATCGAATCAACAACTAATGGCGAATTCAGATGGTCAATCTGGTGTGCGCCTGCTGCCTGCAATAGTGCAGAACTAGACATATGCCTCATCTTGTAGTCTAAGTCTACACCGGTGCACACCAGATTGACCATCTGAATTCGCCATAAAAGAATGTGACTCCGAGTAATTTTCGCCAATGGAATGATTGAAATGTCACGTGATATACATGTACATTGGCAAGCGATGCAAATCATGCAGTATCTACATGTACATTCATGCTTTTGCACTCGATAAACAACGCAGACAAACTTCGTTGCAGTTGGCACACAAAACGCAAATCTAATAGTAAACAAAAGATATTTTAATGATTTGTAACATGTACTGTATACTACAATCGGTATACACAGAAATGGGCAGGTGCATGGGCAATTAAAGCAAATTCAATATCGATAGGCGAGCAGTTTGCAATCGTTCGTTCGTGAAAACCATGAAGTGCACTCACGGTCTCACGATACGCATCGACGCAATCCAAATGAGAACGCTTCAAAACACTAATACAGTACGGTATATAACACCAACTAGCAGCGGTGGGAGGCGCCTCATATTTTTGCTTCACGTTTCCGGATGATGCTGGAATGGTAAACAGAGCTGTATTTTGGAATGGGACAGATTTTGTGCGATCAAACATAACGTTTTGATTAACACCAGCGTTGGGCATCCTGACCAGGAAGTGGGTCACTAACAGCGATCCTAAAGCAGGTGTGAATACAGTCTTCAGAAGGGATATCAAGCTGTCAATTAGGGCCTGCAGCAAAATTTAAAAGGTGATTTCTCTGCAATTTTCTACTTGATATGAAATTAATTAAAAAAATATAACAAAAAATAAAGCATCGGTAAATCAGGTATTAGTGTTAATTGATCAAATGCTCCTGTCAATTGGAAACCTTTTAAGATTAAAATACTTGGCCAGGACTTCCACCATTTATTAACTCTTGTAAAGTTGCAGATAGTTGGCATATGAAGTCTTCGAGGGTCAGCTACGACTAAACGGATAATAATAATAATAGTCATAACTTTCAAAAAATTACATTATACTAAATAAGCTTGTCTAAGTTGGCTTCAATATTTATTTTCCACGATGTAGAATATATCTTTAGCTGCAATATGAAGTCTTTACTTTCAACAAATTCATTTTGAATTTAAAATTTATATTCCTACGCTTAAATACCATTTAATTAAAATTTCTTACACGGAAAATAATCTTCACATAAAACATGGAAATAGGACGGAGTATTATTATTCATGGTGGAAAATAAATTATTTTTAGCACTTATTGAATTCCGATGTATGCCTCATGACCATCTTATGCCTTATAACATAAATTGATTTGTTTGGTTGGTAATCCAATCATGCATTTGTCTGGAAGCAACTTTGGAAGAAAACGAAAATCAAAGTCAGAATAGTTTACTTTGATTTCACATCCTAGTCTTTTCAAGTGAAAGTCTTAATGTAATATCGACTGTATTCAAGTCTGCTTTAGTTATACTTGTGAAAATATTAGCAAATTATTCATGATTCATACTGTAATCATTATAGGCCTACATGATTTTTCTTTCGGAGATACTTACAACAGATCTTAAACTGATTTAAAAAATTGGCAGTTACTATAAAATTGTGATTTTTAGTTCAATTATTTACCCTTTGAAGTCTGAATTAAAATTCCAAATGTCATGGAAAGCAACGATGCCATTTTATATCATCAACTTTGTGATGGCAAATAATAAGAAATTTGCCATTTGGTTCATGACGGGGCAAAAATCAAATTGAAAGGGCAAAATATTAGGGTCAAATCTTTTGCAATCCATTAAAATTTACCAATTTCGATACAATTTAACATGTAAGAATTAATTTTCTCTGAATACTCATTAGAAGGAGTATGACTGAATTGCATTGCTAATAGTGTAATTATCGAACTGTCTTGAAAAGTGTATCCACAACCGGACAGGAAGACAGCGCTGAGTTGGTGAGGAAATGTCGAGAGAATTCAAGGTCTATAAACGCATTATGCAGAAAACGCACTACAGCCGAACAAAATAAAGAAAAATTAATAATCGGTGTGAAATATTAAAATTCTTTCATAACAACAATATCAATATATCAGGAAGATCATCGCAGCAGCTAGTCTGTGTCTCTATGAGAAAACTACGACTGGGAAGTTGCTGCGCTTTACTTACTATCGTTTTATAACTTCTTTCAGGTTCTGCTCAAAAAATATACTCTCTGGAAGGAATTTAAACGAGATTCCTAACAGTTTTAGTGGCAAGTCTTTCTGGATATTTTTTTAACTTTTAAAAATTCACTCTAAAACTTCGATATACTTTATAATTGAGCTTTGCCAATGCCACTACGTTTATATCGACAGAACACGTTTTTGACGAGATTTTCGGACTTGCTCGACAATGAGAGTACAATGCTTATGCGCATGGGCAACAGGGCGTCTGACCAAATTAGATCGCAAAATTAGTTTACCCTGCTTTAGCGAATGAATATATCAACATTACTTATCCCCATTCGAGAAGACGAATGTTTTGTTTGTTTTTTTTCTATTAAATGTCCCACCTTTTTTAAAAAATAACTAAACGATGAAAAAAATTCAGTCAAATTTCGATTTATCTCAAGAACTCAGTAGTTTTTGAAAATCTAAACGAGTAACTAAGAACTACCGCAGAGGAATGGGAATTTTGCAAATATATTCACTAGCCAAGCAACAGAAAAAAATGTACTTTTCAAATGCCTACAAAGGCTATTTTCAATCACAGTCAATTTAACAGAGCAAGGTGCAATCTATACTTTAGTTCACAGAGCACTGAACATTTTCACCACTAGGTAGGGAGCACATATAATGCATAAACAACAAACGTTCTTCATGAAATTATATAATTTATAGAAATTTTATTTTACCCGTTGATGGTCCTTACCCATTATTTTCACATAATTTATAAGGAGACCTGCTTTGTGGCAGAAAACAGTTGAAATTTTCATCATGCTTGTAATACAGAGAAAACTATGAAAGAGTTTCAAATGATATACCAACAAAGTTAAAAATTTCCTAAAAGCAGACTCAAATTAGCATATAAAAGTTCAACATTTTTGTCCAATTTTGATTTTTTTTCCACGCGATTTTTTCACATGATTGTGTAATCACCTAATAAAATGACAAATTCAATCAAAAACACCAATTCCCAGACTTTTTAGCCCTGCATATTCCAATTTTAGAACTGCTATGAAAATATTACCATGGTGGTAATCATTTGAAGTTTTCACGCATCAATGGGCACTTGCGAGAAAATGAAATCGTGTATCATTCTGAACATTTTTAAAAATAAAAAAAAAACCGATCCATGTGCTTAAAGTTCATGAACAGTTGTTGCTCAAAGAACCAACTTCACAAAGATTCTTGCTTTAGGAACACAAGTGCCCATTACAAATGATGGAAACTCAGTTTGTCATCATCATCATTACATAAAACTTGGGAGAGGGAGGAGGGGGGTGGGGAGTTAAAAGCTGTCAGACACCCCATTTGCACATGAGCTATTATGAAAATACGACACAGTAATAACAACGATCTGTCGGAAAAGATGACTTTAAAGCAGCAAGAGCATTTGGCTTAACTTATGCCTCCGAGGGAAGTGTGAGCAAGTGCACAACATTGCGACGATGCTCTCCTCCCCATTTGACGTCCACTGACCTCGCGCTTCAGTCCACGTCTTCTTGGCTACTGTTGGCGCAACCATTCTGGGACTTGTTGCTCGTGCTCTGCAGACGATGGAGGAGGCTGCGCCACCTGGCGCGAGATGGAAGCCTAAGAAGCGAGAGCATCCGGGAGCTGGTCCTCATCTCGGAATGGTCATTAGCGCGGAATGCAAAACCAGACAACAGCAAGACCACGACACTGACGAGGAAAACGGTGTGGTGAAGCTCATTGGGAAGAGAAGGTCATCTGGTCACACGTCCTCCCTGTAAATAGGTAACACATTAGTACGAAAAAGATGAAAAACCAAGATGAGACAGTGCCGTTCTCTATATTTACAGTTTTGAAAATGTCTGGAACGTTTCTTTACCTGCTTTGCTGATCCATGCCTCATTCGAGCTGCACTGCTGTCAACCACACTGTAGTCAATGTTGACGTCCCTCTCGGTGGGGGAACCCAGGGTCAAGCTGGACATTGAGCTTGAGAGATTCATATTGGAAGAAATGGAAAGTGTGCTCGGATACTGACTCAGTTGTTCCCCATCGGCCTCATCTCCTGGCAAACACGTCTCCACCATTGCTTCCAAACAATTTACGAACAGTTCAGCATTGTCCAGAGTGGAGGAACTCTATGGTTACATTTGGATCGTTAATTCAATCGCAATGTCTACAAATGTCAGGCGACTTTATGTTCTACATAAATATCGAAACACAAACCTTAGCAAATGCTCCGGCAAACCGCCACAGACCACCAAAACCGCAACCTGCGATAGATTAAAGAACAGTTTAAATATCAAATTGTAAGTCCTATCAGCACCGTGAAGTGGTTCAAATCTTACTTTGCAGATAATGCAGCTGCTGTTGGCTAGTGTCCTCACAAGCAATCATGTTCTGAATGATGTCCTGCACGGCACTCAGGATGGCTCGGTCATGACAAAGACTCAGCATTTGCTGGATTTTCGCGTCCAACAAGCTATGGCTGTATGGGAATAATAGGACCAAACCAGAAGGAACATGAGGATTATCCACATCAAAGTCAAATGGAAAATACTTAAAATACAATAAAACTTACATGACAGGAAACACTCTCGGGAACACAACAGAGGCTTCAGCTAAGTACTCGTACAAAATCCGCATCTCATTCTCGTCCGTCGTGTTACGCACAAGCGTGGCCAAAACGGTGAGAAGCAGGGCTTGAGTGGGCGAATCCATGATGACGTCAGGATTAAGCAGCACATTGTTATCGTTGGAAATGGACACGCGCGCACTTCGATCTTTGGATGTGGGGCTGTTGGACGCCTCGTTCAGCGTTGGACCTTTAGACGAGAGCGATGGGGAAGACGAAGAAGAGGTGTCCATGCTCTTCTGCGACTTGGGCGTTGGCATTGAGCTGCTCCGCTGCGTTTTGAACAATGGCCGGCTCTGAGGGTCCAAGTCTAAACTGCGCCAACTTTTTGGATCCTTCGTGCAGACCTTCACATAACAACAAACATAACTTAAATTTACTTCGAAATAAAACCAGTTATTTATTTAACATTTTTTATAATTTATCCATCACTGATTAATTGTAACCATTCCAATCTGGAATTCAGAGAATTTCGAGGTGCATACCTGTTGTGTCTGCTTCTGCAGCTGGCACATTGACGTTTGATCAAGAATATCCCAGCTCTTCTGCCTTCTGTTCAGCGGTGTGAAGGGACCCTGCGCCTGCTGTCCACTCGGCGAATGACCTCGGTGAGGACTCGTTCCTGGCGATTGAAGTGGAGAAGTCGAAGTGGGCAGGCTGACAGTGTTTAAGTGAACGCCTATAGGAAAGTTCTCCACTGAACCGCATTCGGATGTTGATCTCGAAATATTGTGCTTCAAGTGGCACCTGCTGCGAACCTCTTCTGACACAGGTACCAGAGCTGTCAAAACAAAGAACATCTATGGATTTTTTCTTGCGAATAAAGCAGTAAATAAATCTTATGATTGTAATGAGAAAAATATTTCGATATACACACTTAAATATATTCGCGACATGCATATATGAAAATAAAATACAACATAAACCAAAGCTATGTTTGATTGCTCATACAACCACTTCCAAAAAACTAGAAAGCACAAAGTAGGTTAATTTATAAAAATAAATCACTTTGAAATTGTTTCTCAATTAACTGAAAAATAAAATACAAAATGCATCATGGGTAATTTTTCTGAAATTTACGATTTATTTATAAAAAGAATTATTTTTTGGAAATTTGATAAATCAGAAAAAGGTCATCATATGGCGCTATAAAATATTCCATGTCAAGTGTTGCTAAATAACAAATGAATAATCAAAATACGTTAACAGACAATTTTTGTATTAAATTAAAATGCAAAGTAAAATAAGAAAATTGCTTCAAATTAATACAATTTTTTTTCTTCGTTCCTCATCACACTAACCTGCCAGATAGGCCACGCTTTCCAGAGACACCTCAAACTTATCGCGTCGATGCGGTTTGGCGACTATCCCCAGAAGCATGTTAAGCACACGAGAAGTGCGAGAGACAGTGGTGGGCGTCGGGTGGCGGAATCCCTTCAGCAGGTGACCAACCAAAGCAAAGTGGAAATTTGCTTTGAAGCTTAATCCAACAGTGTGGTCAAGCTGCTTGAAGTGCCATTCCAGTGGCTCCCTTGTACTCAGCATCACCACTTCCAAGGACTATACATGGACAAATAAATGGAGTTATAATGCAAATAAGGAAGCAAATACCAGTATGCTAAAGCGTTTTATTTAAAAATCGGCCAACCTGGTGATCGAATGATCCCTGAGAATCCAACGTATGCAAGTTTTGCTCCAAAAGAGCCAAACCAGAAGCATACAATGCCTGTTCATCAAGCTGTAGCACCGAGATGGCCACCCAAAACAAGGCACGATGAATTGGAGATTCCTACATTTTGAAAATTGAAATAAAAAAATATTAATAACTGCAAAAAGATCTAATAACAAAATCGATCTTCACCACAATTTAGACAGATGATAGTGAGGCCAAACAAACTTACTGGAGAAAGCAACGGTTGAAGCCTTGTTAAGCACATAACGATTGCATCGATTAAAATGATGTCATTAAACGATTCCAAGGCCTAAATAATCCACCGAAAAACAATGCGGAATTTTACATCCAAAACACGTGATGACAAACAAGTCGATTGCCGATAAAGAATCACTGCCAACAATTACCTTAACCATGATGCGCAGAAGACCTTTGACCTCTTGATCACTCACGGTCTTGCTGATGCATCCAAAAACAATGAGTGCCCGAGGCTGAAGGGCAGGGTTGTAGCGGAATGCAAAACTTTTGGAAAGCGTTGTCCACTTTTGTAGCCAGTCACAGTTGGGAATATCACCCATGCAGGACTGAAACAACATTTTTGTGTGTTCAAAAGTAGTTTTTTGCTATGTCATTACCCAAGTCGCAACACTTTCTTATCAAAGGGGATAATAAATCATCGTTCAGTCTCAAAAGGACCCGCATATTAACACCAACGCAATGTATTTAATGAAACAGAAAAGCAAAAAAATGCAGTCAATTACCTCCATGATTTCCAAGAGGGCATCCGTAATGGCTTCAAGCGAAGCGAGACTCATCCTCTCTTGATCTGGTGTCGAGCAGAAGGACCTGTCTGCTTGCCTATCACCCAGTCGGTAACTGGAGCGAAAAGCAGTGACCGCGGCAGACTTGACCTTGCTTATGCCAAACAGAAGGTAAAACTTTGGCAGGGAAAACTCATCCAGGCTGAGCCTCAACACTCGCTTTGTCTCTTCTGCTCAAAGCAAGATTTGGATAAGACATCATAATTAATGATTTAATGGCAACCTTGACAAAACTCAACTAATCAGAACAATGCCGTACCTCCAAAAGCCGGTTTTGTGCAGGTGCATAATGAATGAATAATATTGATAACCAGCCCATGCGTCGATGCTCGGAGTGAGACAGGCCCCGTGCAGACAAGGAAGGTGACGATGTGGAAAAGATAGGGCAAATGGCTGGCAACGTCCAAACAGTTGTTGAAAGACAGCATGAGCAAATAGCGTGCCAAGATGGCTATGTCATCCCACCTGCAAGAACAAACGAATATCCAAAAATGGTGAAAAATTTAAAGTTTGATTTCAGTAACCCATATTACATCAATAATTCGAAAAGCACCACATTTAGATCTGTTAATGATTTCGCCAGAAATTAAAGATGCTCGACATTCAATGAGCCATGGATTGCCAACAAAGGACTAGCTTGAGCATGGAAAATTGGAGGTGGGCTCAACAGCGTTGCCGAAGTAAAATTGCCATCTGCCTTGTGTCATGATTTTAATTTCTTAGATAATGGAAGAAAATGTGATTTGATAGCACTGCAAGTGTTCTGATAATGGTCGAATATCACATGATATTCTGCATTAATCGATAACATGTCTCTGAAGAAAGTACATAGGATGAATCATCATTATTTCTGAAACCTGCTCCTAATTGGACGAATTTCGCTTACATCAAATGCTGCTCCAGCGTGGAAGTAGGCGATGTACAGGTTTTCTCAATCACCTGAAACAAGTCAAATCAGATTTAACATTTAACAGCAACAGTCCCCTAATGACAACTATCCATGCTCGAGTTCCAAAAGAAGATTTACTCGACACAGGCGGCACAGGACTTTTGGGGCCACTAGCTGAACATTGGCTGAAGCAAGGGCCACTGCAGTATCAGCCATGATTTCCGCTTTTGTGGAGCCGAGACCCCCAGTGACACTGCGCTTGATGAAGCTGTCCAATACCATATCAATGAGATCGGCAACCTGACCAATGTTTCCCCAAATTTTAGCTTGAATCGAGGGATACATCTACATGGAACAATAAATTGTAAAATATGTAGACCTGGTGGCGCATTCGCGAGCAAGCGTAACATAATTGCCCCACACCAACCTCCATCTCCTCAATGGTCATGGTTATTAATTTATCCAGAATCATGGCCACTCGCTGTCGTTTGCTATCATCAGCTTGCTTACAGAACCTAGAATTAAAACGCAATAAACTTCAAAAGATTCTCGCCAGGAGAAAACAAGTTTATCCAAACATTACACCATCCTTGCCTTGTTAAGTTGGGCAGCCACGGTGTCATGTATTCCAGACAGAGATGTTTTAACTCAATGCTGGAGGCCGCAAATCCCTGGATGCATTCCTCCAAGAATTCAAGGGTAAGATGGGGCTCATTCACCGCCAGTTTTTCACTGATGGCCTTGATGAATATGGTGTTGTTGGATGGGATGCACAAGCCTGTAACATAAAAAACAAACTGTCTCTTGCCAAAATGGTAAGTATTTCTAATCATAAATTACCCTTGAGGTTCAACAAATGTTTACTTCTGAATTGTTTCTACATTTACTATAGTACTTTTTGCCTCATAGAAAAAAAGCGTCAGTGACTAGATTTGTGAAAATAGATTATAACGAATTTTAGGATATAAAAAGAGACAGCGCCCTCACCCGACGTCTCCAGAAGCTGCCCTTCAATTTTCAAGTTAAAGGTGTCTGTGAGCGCGCAGAGAAGATTGTAAGCTGCCGTTCTCAAGTTGGGATCTGAACTTCCCAAGTTCAAAAGAGCCATATTGAGAAGAGTCCCTGGAACATCTTTAGGCCTTATTTTTTGATGCACCGTCACAGAATCCTGGATTTTCAAGAATGAGAAACAACGTTTTATCCTTTGTCATGAAAATTAAACTCGAAATATGCCTTTTTCAACATGCTTACAGGCTGAGAGAGTTCCCAACGGGTACGAATATGAATTATGGCTTGAACAATGCTATCGCAGTCATTATGGATGAAAGGCAGTGGACCGCTTTCGTTAGCAATGGTCAGCGTGAACTGATTATCATCTACTAAACAAACTTCTTCAATTTCTGAGGCATAATACACGTCGTTCAAGAGCACCGAGTGACTGAGAACTTTGGTTTTCTCGGCCGACGTCACTTGTATGGCAGTGGGACCAACCTGTAAATGAAAATATTTGGTTATAGAATTTCTTTGGAAGCTCTCAGTGTGTGGAAGAAAATATTAACTTGCACTTAGCGCAATCAAGTATGGTGCAACTATGGGTGACCAAACATAAGTATTCCAGTTATACACCAACAACAAATAAATGTATTCCGGCAACTTCTTCCTTTTAGAATGCTACAAATTAAATTCGACGATCATATTCCCTACCTTAATTGTAACTTTTGTGTCCTTATGAGACAACTTCAAAGCATTATTGAACACCCTGAGATCTTCGTCCAA
Organism: Megaphyllum sjaelandicum; assembly: GCA_034698745.1. Lineage (NCBI taxonomy): Eukaryota > Metazoa > Arthropoda > Diplopoda > Julida > Julidae > Megaphyllum > Megaphyllum sjaelandicum. Next base: position 22,693 of record JAQGBX010000327.1, on the reverse strand, counting down.
ATTGAGCGTGGCACCAGGCAGCTTCTGATGGTCAGGATCGATGTAATCGTTAAGCCTCTGCGGCGTATCAATGAAAATCAAAGCCCTATTTCCCTTGAGCGGTGCAAGGATGCGGTCATGGAACTTTGTGTATTCCCGCACCCAAGAGTTGCAGTTGTAAATGTAAGCTGCCTGAATCTTTTCATAAGCGCAATCCGGCAAAACGACAAACCACTTCTGCAAAAACTCGGTCTGTAAAACCATGGGAATTCGGGGGAAAATATTCAAATGTGGACCTCAGTTTCACTTTTGTTGCATGACAAAACAGCCACGGAGAAACCGATAGTCAAGCACTTACCCGAAACCTGTTGTCGGCGATTGCGTGAGTGAAATCAACGACCAGTTCGAACGGCTTGTTGCAGAATGGCTTCAGTGTGAGGATGACGTGATAAATCAACAAGTCGCCATTGGTCTCGCCAATCCTGGATAAGGTGGGAATAGTGCGAAGAATTGAGAAAAGTTCTTTAAAAGGAGTTTAGTTTCTTGGAAACCAAATGAAAGCCTTACTTGTATCGCCTGGCAATATAGTAAAATACAGGATTCCCTGCCTTGGAGGTGCCAGCCTGATAAAAGATGTTCAAGCTTTTAATAGACTTAAATTCATCTTTTTCATGCATATTATGCTTGCTCATGATTTCTTCAAATTTCGTGCTCGTCATATCAACACTACTCCATCTGAAAGAACAAAAAATTGATCAGTTTTCAGTACTACATACATTGGTTCAGAATGCAATTTGTCAATGACACTTGGAAATTTTCCCAAATGACATGCCTTAAAAAAGAAGAGTACTACTATGCTTACTTGCGAGACCAATGTTAGTTGAAGTTCAAGGCGATTGTACGTTAACATTTCATTCAGACAAATTATAAAGCAGAAATATACACTTCGTTACCGAGGAAAAATATTAAAAAAAAACACCAGATGATTCGCAGAAATTCTACTTATAATTTTTCTTAAATTTGAGTAATCCAAATAGCAAAGCTTACATTAAATTTTTTTTATCACCAAGAACAACTCACTTTCCAAGAATAACATGATAAATAAACATGAGTAAGATCCATTTTTTCCACTTAGTCCTTGTGTCGGAGTTACTGGCAAATAATTTGCTGTACTGGGTTGAATTGAATTATATCATATTTCTGCATTCGAGGGCAGAAATATCACCGACCTCAACCGTGGAGCGAAACCCACAACTTAAAGAGTCGTAAGTCAAGCTCGTAACCACTTGACCATCAGCACCTGCTATTTTTTTAGTTGTTCTGGTAAATTTCAGAAAGATTTCTCTAATTTGTCCCATTCAAACGGCGAAATTTTACATTATTTTATAGTTGAAATTTTGAATAACATCATAAATTATTTCAACTCACTGTGAATCGATTGGTTTGTGCTCAGGGGGTCCAAGGTAAGCCAGAAGGGTAGCCATCTTGTCAAATGGTCTTCTTCCCACAGCTTTGTGATCCCTGAAGACAATTTACAAAATTAGCAAAAATAGAAAACAAAATAATGAAAACAATTGAATGGCACACTATCTTGAAGGCATACCTGCTGCTGGAAAGATAATCTCCGATTTTTTCCTGGTGGTTCCACAGCAGACGATGCAGTGCCAGGACATTGGCATCACTGATGAACGACATGCTGTGACTTGCCTGATCTACAGTTTCACAGTCTGACGCAATGGTGATGAAAAACCTTCGGCCACCTTCAAAGTTTGTTCTGAGAAATTGATTGAAACCCAGCATGTGCTGCTCCTTGCTAAATTCTACATGGTTTGCTATGTTTTGCAGTATTTTTGACATCAACATTAAGCCGCGCTTGATCTGAGAGGTTGGCTGTTGGTCTATTATGCCAGTTTCGTAGGGAGACACTGAGAATTCAATGATCTTATTAGTTTAAACGCCAAAAGCGAATAGGATTTCAGTTTTAATCAAAAAAGCACTGTAATATCCGCTCCCATACCTATTGCTGGATTTACAAAACGCAAGAAAATCACTGTTCCGACAGCACCAATGTTGTTATGGGGAACCTGAGGAAATCTTTTGCTCAACACCTGATACAGGCAATGGCACATGCTGCGCAACTGTGGCGGAAAACGATCCGAAGAAGAGATGATAGCATTAAAGACCTTCTGCGTCAAATGCATAAGATTTCGCCGATTCTCTTCCAGGTCTTCGGTGGTTTCAATTCTAGTTCAATGGAATTTTAATATCAGAATAACATAATCTGAAGAAATTGTTTAATCAAGAAAACTTTGTAAACTAATTTTAGGTAAGTGGGGCAGCCCAACTCCAAATATATTCCACAGAAGCCAAACAAGTTTGGGCAAAGATAACAGTAATTATATAAATTTTCTAGTATTGTTGTAAGAAATTACAGAAACTGTATCTTAAAGGAAATGGAATAAGAGTTCAAATTTGTCGGAGTATATACCCCAAAAAAAGCTCATCTAAAATGTCATGCTTTCTACACTTTTTCAGTGACCAGATTTGCAAGTACTGACATTTGTAATGCAGAAACGATGTTTTAACATACCTAGCAGGATCTACTTCATAGCTGACGCCATTCTGATCAACCAACGGATGTATCAAGGGCTCGAGAAGATTATGCAAATAACTAGCCCCATAGATCTTGAAACAGAACGCCATGATTTTGCTGCCGAGGCTATTCCCTCGAAACAGAGTCTGCATGCAATCTGATACTTCGACCTGGCCAAAATTGGTAGCAGCATTGTCAACCTCAGAAACGGCACTCAAAAAATGGAATAAAACCATAAATGGATAACACTATACCTCCTTATAAAACATGTTCCAGAGGAGAGGAGCTAAAAGATGTTTAGCATCAAATAGTGTCACAAAAACACGAGCCAATTCATCCTGAAAGAAGAAATATCGATACAAACTTCGACCCAAAAAAAAAGAATCAAATCATTTTAATGGCATGACTGCTTTTAATAATCAAGGAAAATAAATAAAAAAAATAAGTTGACCCACCATCTGAGGAGTCATGACAACACTGGCCAGGGCCATGGCAATGGGTAGTTCTCCTTTATCTCCAATCATCGTCACAAGTTGGACAAGTTGTTCATAACGATCTGCCAGTACAGTCTCAGCCAAGGTGTCAAATTCAGTCCCTTGCTGAAGAATCTTTGTCAAAACCTCCATGAATGCAGCTCGCGTTTGCAAATCCTTGTGATAGCCCAACCCTTAAGCGGCAATAAAGCAGCATAATTTTAATTGCATTTCATTATTTGTAACCAGCCCGGAGTTACAGACAAAGCACAGCTATTTCAGTAAATTTTTATTAAAAATTCACACGTTCCTAAATTAACGAAAGAATTAATACATTATCTGAATCACTCAATTACTGATTTAAGCATTACTTGTGGCTGAATTAAAATTGGTAACATGAAGAAACAACTGAATTCAAAGAGAACTTAGGGCTAATTGGTTGTGCGAATTAATTAAAAGCTCCTTCAACAAATAAATTGTGGATACTAACCAATGGAATGCATGAGACCACTGTCGATATTGGCGCTCAACAGGTTAGACATGGCTTGAATGGTAGCATTGCGGAGCGTGCTCAGCTTAGAGGAATGTTCCCGTTGCCTCAAGTTATCTTTTTCAGGTTCTAGGGCTTCACTGCAGTCATTCAGGAGATTCATAAACAAACTGAAATATCTACATAAGATTGGAAATGCTAATGAATATTCTGTTCTGTTTAACAAGGCTTCCGACAGATACTCATTGAGACAAGTTAAGTGCCATTTAGCTCACTTCAAGAATAGCTGAGATTTTGCCTCCATGAGGTCTCCTCGGTCACTCTCCTCTGGCTGCAAGGGAAGCCCTCTGAGAAGGGCAGCAACAGCCTCCATGCACGCCTGGTCCAAATCGCGCGTGATTGTGCTGACGTCTCCTGTACTCGGCGGCGCTATCTGGTGCGAGTTGCCCATTACCCAATCGGTGAGATACTCTACCATCTTGTTGCGGAACTTCATTTCTTGGCGAAATGCTAGGTCGTCCCGCCTTTGCATCATGGTTTCGACCAGCTGGCAAAGTTTAGTCTTAATGTGAATCGCGTGGACAGTTGTGTCCAAGTGACGAACATACCTACATGGTAAAAAGGAATACATCATAAAATGGTACAATGCTTACAATTTAAGTCTTTGTGAACCATTATTCTATTGAATTTTCCCTTTTGTATTATTAAATATATTCCTGCATTGTTTTCTTATGTCACCGACTCCCTATTTTAATAACTAATGTCGTCCGAAGAGCCTTGTCACTTGGTACGAATTAAGAAATCCAACTATTAATTAAGTTCCCTTGGTTTTCTAAATATTCTCAAATTTTTCCAATTGGGGTTCAAAAATGCTTATATTTACTTTTTCATCCCCTTTCAAGATAAGCCGTCCACACATTTATGAAAACAACTAGAAACTACATCACTTTAGGATACCTGACAATTCCCAGCATCATTCCTTCGATACTAGTCACTCCCAAGTGCTCTGATGGCTGCTCAGTTTTGCTCTCCAGCACGTTCTTCATGATGAAAATTATATGTTCAATGAACTGTGTGTTGACCTCGTTCACTTGCACCTTAAATTTCAAGATTAAAGTCAGCAAAAGGAAAACACTTTTGGTTCGGAGTTAGGGAACGTTGTACTTTTGACTTACCTGTCCTTGAGAATCAAAATATTTGTCCAGGCTGGCCTTAATTTGATCGAACAAGATAGGGTACAGCGCTGGGCTCATCTCATGGGCAACCAACTCCTTGACATGCTTTTGAATATGTGTTCCAAATTTCTCGTTGTTGCACACCAGAAGTCGAAGCAACTGACCAACGAATCTAAATCGTCATGAATCAAATGTTAATTCTATTGTTTTTGCCCGCAGCAGAAATTTAACAACGATAACTGAAATCTGCACCAACCGAACAGAGACATTTTAGATTTCAAATGACAGATGGAATGGAAAAAGGCCTTACTGAGTTACTGGACAATACTGGACATCTTGAACGCCTCCAGCTAGCATGCTGGTCTTCCTCATTTCCAACCCGAGGGATGAGCTCGTCATGGTCATTCTGGCCGGGGACTTTTTCTGCAAACATACTCCTCCAAGTGCGCAGAGAAAACCAGTCATGTTAGCCCATTCGTTAATCTGATCCTAAAAGTCAAACAACCAATAATGTTAAGGAATGGCACAAATAGTCTAAAAGCAAAATCCAGGTTGCAGAACGCTTAGCGACTCACCTCTAACTCGTGGTCCGTGTTTTGGTGGGATGCACGGCGCTTTCCAACTGTACGATGAAACCCTTCGCTTATCTGTCCTTCATCCAACTTAGCCTTTGGATAGCTGACCAACACTTTCGTCACTTGGTCCCAATTTAAAAATGTATCTTCCCATGCCTATACAGACAGAACACAAACAAAAACACAATCCATCACAAACTGTTTGCAATCACTTCTAAAAAAACACCTACAATGTTCTTGTGCTGAATCCCAACACCAAAAAAAGAAGCTGTTTTGAATTTGAAAACGTTCAATAAGTAGCAATTTTTTGCCTTGAATGAACCATTTCAGCTTTAAAATTTTTCTTCAATTCTTTTCTACATACAATAATCACGATTTTTTCGACTTAATAATTTAAAAACTCAAGGTTACCCAAATAGTAATACCCAATATATTTGATTACTCAGTATATAAAATCTTAAAATATTGCAATTTCAGTAAAAAGATGCTTAATTGAGACATAATGGAGAAAAAGTCCAAAATGATTAGTTTCAAAATCAATGAGTAGTTAACAAGAGAGATTGATCTTTGCAATAAAAACCGTTTATTTGCCATTCTTAAATAACTTCCAACCAATTTTTTGAGACTAGTATCTGGCTAATTTATGCAAGGCATTTCAGACATGTCAAGCAACATGCTCAATTGCAATTTTTTTTCAAATACTTTGTGCAATTTAGAAAAAAACCACAATGTTACCAAAATGTCTAACCTGTGAACAGCCTTGTGTGCAGTGCTCAATTTTACGCAGCAAGGCCATGATCCTCTTCTGCAGGGCTGCTCTTCCTGTGGGAAATCGACGTGCAGATTCTGTTAGAGAACGAACCCTCCACTGGTTCAAATGGTCACACGAGAACAACACTTAAAAATTCCACAATTGCTAATGTGAGCCTTGGCAAACCTACGGGAGCAGCTATGAGCAAGCGCCGAATTAACAAACCGAAAACTGCTTATAAAACAATAACGGCAACAAAACTAAAGAACTTGCATCTTGTTGCACAAAAACAAAAACTTCATAAACCCAACTGAATATTGCAGTGGTAAAGGTGGCAAATTAGGGCAACTAAAAATGTAAAAAAAGCAGCAGTGGCAAAGCATACTAGCTGACAATGCTGACAGGTGATAAGATTCGACAAGAACAAAATTATTAAAAACTTCTAAAACAAAAATATGCGCACGAAAGGCTGCAAAGATTTTACTGAGACTTTGCACTTACCGGTCGTAAGGATGGTGCTTGCAGCCGCTAGTTCCTGATAAACATGGTAATTCGGTAGAAGGTAAGTTACGCTCAGTTCATCGGATCCGCAACGGATATCAGCCTCTTCACAGAGCAGGGCAAAACAAGACATAGCCACCAGAACGGCGTCAATGTCGATGCTCCACAAATACATGAAAAACACCACCTAGAATCAGAAAAAGCCATTAGAGTTGCTGAACAGCTAAGCTGAACACAGGGTGGGAGTGCTAATTTCACCAACCTCCAATTTAATATGGGCTTGCTTGCATATGGCGACATTGCTGCCGACATTGGCGTACTCCTTGTGTGGAAGCAAGAACGTGTTGCGGCAGACCAAGATCTCTCTCAACCACTTCAAGATTTCTGTATAGTTGACTATCTGGTGTTGAATCAGTTTTTGGGAAATTGAAAACAACACCTGCGAGCTGGAAGTAAAAATGTTTTGCAGCGAACATTTTCAACTTCAAAAATGAGTGCAATTTAGTACTTGTATGATAAACTAGGCAATACTTTGTCAGCCTTACGGGCAATTATTGAACTTCGGTTATTAAAAGTTAGACGAAAAATATGCAGATAATTAACTAAATTCATGTATTTCCTTAGAGTCTGTAAATTGACCAGGGAAATTGTGCGGAACGAATTTCATGGATTTTTATGCTTACCTAACATCCCAAAATGTATTTATTGGGGCTTCCGGATTCCACATTTCAATCTTTTCAGGCTGATGCAAGACAAGTAGCGCTTCCATGGCCTCCTGGGCCACATCCAACATGTTGGGCTGGTGAACGAGTGACACGAGACCGTTGATGAGCTCCAGCGTGCTGCTTTGTATCTCGTGACCAGCTTTGCCTTGGTTCTAAAAAGGTTTTACTGAATATCAGTTCATGTGTTGGGAACTAACACTTATAAATATGATTGTATCAAAGCAAATATATCTGAATGTGGCAATTTTTCATAAAAAAAGTTTACTACTCTTTCCCATTTGTGAGATAACTTCACTACTAAATACATTTATTTTATTAAAGCAAAACTCCTTCACCGAGTGGACTCAAAAATAGAACAATTGCAAAATTTGCAACCAATCTGAAAAGACCAGAAATGCTTTTCCAATAATCACGTTGCAACATCTGCATCCAAATACTAAAAAAAATCCGGTTATAAAATGTTTTCACCCAAAGATAGGAAAGCTTTCCGATTACATTACAGCCAGTGGCACAGAAAATATCTTTATGAATTTGTATTCCCTATTTACAGGGTGGCAACAAAATTTTCATTTTCAACTTCCCTGACTTTTCACTGATTAAAATCCAAAATTCCCTGACCAAAACTTACTCGTTAAGGCATATCGATTTTTTTATCATAATGAAAAATAAAATAACACTTTCAATGAGAAACTTGGCAAAACACTTGATTTTGTTATGAGTCTTGATGAAGAGGATTGGGGATGGACCTGCTAGCAGACTGAAAGCATGCAAAGCAGTTTGCTTCTTATTTGTGAAAATTTCCCTGACCACTCACAAATTTCCCTGACATTTCCATGACTTCCCTGACCACTTTTATTTTCTCTGACTTCCCTGACCTGTGGCCACCCTGATTTAGCAAAACCAAAATCAATCATCTTGATAACTTTACTAAATATTAAACATAAGTTTCATAGAAGAATGGCTATAATAATCTAACCAAGATATTTTTTAAAATAGCCATGCAAATATTTTTCGTAAAACGTTCTTACATTTAGCATAAGCAATGGGTCGGCATGAATTAGTCGAACCATGCACAGTAAGAGATTGCGATAACTAGGTGTCTCTTCGGATGCCTTTTCCTTAAATTTCAAGGTAGTTACTTTTTCCTTGACTTTGGAATAGCTCTACAATTAGGAAGAAACATCAAATGAAATATATATTCAACAAATTGGCCCATGTATTATTTCGTAATAGCACAACACACTTGGATCATTCGCAGCGGTGCGTGACTAATGCAGCCTTGGGTAACTTTGGTGAGCGTGTCGGTAAACATGGACCTAAGTTCTGGGGCCTTGTTGTAAACCAAATTAATCTGGGGCCACCACTGAAGCCGCCGCTGAGTGATTATCCTAAAATTCAACAACCAACGTCATAAAAAACGTGTCAGGGCAATTACAAATAGCCTGGATTAAATCTTGTGATTTTAAACTCTGTTAACAACTTATTTTCCTATGAGGACATCTTGAGATGTCACAAATTTAAACTCAAATGACAATTAAGCACATAGCAATTCGATGAAAAACTAACCTGTACAAAGAACTAATGAGAACAAAATGATAGAGAGATGAAGAATTTGGGTTCAAGCAGACTTTTAAGGGTTCGTTGCTAAGAGGAGCGATGCGAAAGCAAGATACGAAACAATCGATCATAAGATCAATATCTTGGGAAATGCTGTTTTGACCTCGGGAGAATGGTTTATTTGGATTAAACAGCAAACCCTGTAAGAACATAGCGATAAAAAACAACTTAGTACTCGAACAATTATTTCTTAAAATGGAAAAAACACATTTATACACAATGCTAACCTTAAGATCATTAATGACAGCTTGAACGAGTATAAAAACAACATTGCTACAATCGACTTGAATGTACGTCGATGCTTTACATAATTTAACACATGTTATAGCTGCCGCTTCCATCACTAGAGGAAATAAATGAATAAGGACAAAATAATTTATTTAAGAAATCGTTATCATAATAACAACTTGAAAACTGTTAAGCGATATGCCAAAGTAAGATGCAGCCAAATTACTTACCTTGTTTATGGGCACCATGAGGAATTAACGACCGTTTCAGGTGATCGATAAACTGCTTCTGCAAAAAGGGTAAAAAAGTGTAATACAAAATTAAACTCTGATGAAAGAAGGCGTCTTAAATGAATAAATTCCTGCATACCTTGCGATAATGTCGTGACGATGTTGGAGCTCCAGCATCAGCATTCACTATTTCTTCCAATATTTTCTGCATACAAAATATTAGATGATATATAAATCAGTTGTGTGCATGCTATTAACAAAGACAGAATCATGGAAAACTTTAGACTTACAGGATATAATATTAATAGCATTATTTGTAATGGCCAAACTGTCACTTTCCGTTTGTTGTTCTCTGCTACGCTGTCCAACAAGTCAAAAAGTTTTTCACAATGCTCTGCAAAGTCATCAAAATGTTAATATTAGCTTAGAATATTTAAAATCAGGGTGATTGAAAAGTAAAAAACAATTTTAGACGTTTATATTTCTGAATCTGAACAAATTGATTAGAAACAAGATCTAGTGTCATGAAAATGTTTGAAGATACACAGGTAAATAAAACTTTCATGAAAACATTTTTTTCAATGGATATGTCAGATTATGTGATTATTATGAATAGGGAACAATTCATTTGCTATATTGCTTCTTAAAAGACCCAAAATGTATCTTGGAAATAGTTGTTTTTAAAACTTTTAAATAAACAACACATCATTTAAGTGACATATAACGTTTTACCAGCTAATTCTTCATTTGGCTTCTTCTGCAATTCAGCGAATTCATGAGGATACGTGTCCATCCAGTTCCAAATCGCCTAAACATAATGAGACATGCAAAATGAACAATTCTATATAGAATCTGCTAAAAACAGCATTCAAAACAAAATATCATTTCCACCTTTTCTAAACTGTTCATCATAACTATGTGGACACCCTTTTTTAAACACCTGAATTTTTGGATGGTTTCTGTAAAAAATGGGAAAATTGGGTTGAATAAATATATTCAATACTTCATTTCAAACTGCTACAATCTTGATAATTTACCACTAAGCAGCCGCACAAGTCGTTCACCATCAACGTTGATGTGCTGAATCAATTCTATGTCACTATAATCCGTATTTTCTTCACCGCAAGTAGATAATTCCTGAAGCCTATGTAACAGGCATGAAAAGTCTATCAGAATAAGTGCATTTCCTTCACTTGGGGTAAAGAATCAGAAAACAGGAATTACCTGGCAGATATCCGATTGAACACAGCATTGAAATGATTCAAACTCAGGGCAAATAAAACTTTGGAAGCCAACATTCGCAATTGTACCACCATAGCCCCTTCATTGGGCAAATTAAGGAACTGACAAATGCCTTTTAAAAGCTGCTTAACATAAACTGCTTCATCCACCCTGCTGGTGTCCTTCACTTGTTGTGAGGGAACTTGACCAGAATTTTCCTGCAATTAAAGTCATGTTTTTTTAATGTTACTATTTATCACTTTATTAACCAGCTCATATCAGTAGAGATTGTAAATCTTTGATATTACATATAAAGCAGGAACATCACGCTCGGATTGACAAAAAAAACTTACTCCGTTTAAGCATTTTTCGATTGTATCTAGAATGATCAATTCGGATTCGTAAATATTCTTTTCGAAGTCGGAGCCATGAGGTTTCTGAATAGGAGATAACATTAAAAAAGTGTATTTTTAGTTGTTTTTTTTTTGACATTTTGGCAATTGAAATTTTCAAACCACGTTATATTGCACTTTCTAAAATTTAAGCAATCAGTAACCTACCATATCATTTATAGCTTGGAGGATTTTCGTCAACCCAGTGATGACTAGAGAAAACTTGTGCCTGCTTATGTTGATGAGACATTTCTTGTTTTGTTCAACGTTGAGTCGGGAATGCGTTGTCTGTGGTCCAGTTCGGCATGGCAGCTGCACGAAAATATCAACCAATATATCAATTCAACAAGAAATTGTAAAGAAAAAATTACTAACGACGCTTACAACTATAAGGAATAATGGGAGACAAGATGTATGAATGAGAGCAGGCAAATAGCAAAGTTGTGACTGATTCTTAAAGAAAACGTCTCCGCATTTGCCCGTCTTTGCGAAACCACGAAAGGTAAAGTCAGGACTGCCAATCCAGGCTTATGTTAATAGAAGACAGCATTTTAATTTTTAGAAACCTTTCTAGATAGATCTGCATCGAAAATGAAACGCTAATTAGTATATATCACAACGCATAATTTTGACAAGCTTCGCTCGATGACGCTCAATATCGTTATACGTAATGTGCACTTATGCGCCAAAATAGGATAGGTAATGACAGGTAAGGTTCAATTCATATAGGTTAGCAAAGGTCAAGGCAGGAGCATGTACATGCATGAGACTAATACATAGGCCTACAGCATGCAGTGCTCATTAAAACCATAACACTTTTATACAATTACTAGCAGTAACTTAAATAATAAAATTCTATTTAATCAGAGATTACATTTTTTCTTAGATACTTTTCTGATGAACATTTAAAATTTTGATTGTTTATATTGCAATTTTGCAATATTGTTTACAATTGCGCCTGGGCATGCAGAGAGGAGATGGTTGAATACGACAAATAAAACTTAAGATTCAAGAACAAGGTAACATCTTTTGGTTTGTAAAAACGAACAGCCCTAGATTCATGATCCATAAAAATAAAAATAAATGAAAGCAGGAAAAATAAACATGTAGGCCTAGTCGCGCAGAATTTGACAGCAGCTTCATAAAGTAGTCCTAGTGTAGTTATAACAGCGTCAGTTGCAGTTTTATACTTTGGGGAAATGATAAATTCCAGAAGCATAGTAGTGAGGCATAAAAACATAAGCAAATCACAAGTTTGTTTATAAAATCAATCTGTCTATCATAAAAAGCCGGTTATTTAAATATGGTTAATAGGCGCTTGTCAATGGCAAGACTGGTAACCTCAAGTGTCCTCATTTGTTCCAATTTTCGTTGATATTTTATTTAAATTTCTCCTTACCTGATCTTCAAACCTTTGCAGCAAGGACGTCGCCCACTCCACAGGTTTTTGGGTCGCCATTTCACGCCAGAAATTCAGTCAAACATCAAATGTTGCCATGGAAAATGTGAATAATTCGATGGAGAAAGATACCACCAGTAAAACACCTTCAACGTCGGCCATCTTGTGCCTTATCACTTCGCACGCGTAAGCATACATCAAAAGTGGCAAGCTGTCGAATTTTTTAATAACAAAACCATATTTTTTCATATTTGACAATACTTCTTCGTTCAAAAGTCAAAAAATATCACCTTATTGGACATCGTTTTATAAACCTGCTGCAAACTGTTTTAATGTTATGTTGAAAACTGGCTCATGTTAAAGTCAAAAAAGCGAGCAAAAAAGCGTCTGCTACTTCCAATGTGACCAATAGTTATCAGACGTTATATAACTTTTTGAAGAAATTTTGAAACTATTAGTTGTTTATTATCTTTATTTTAACCAGAATTTGTAACTTTACGTCGTTTATTGTGATTTTATTGAATTGACTCAATAGTGATGTGATGGGTAGTTGGCGACACTGTTCGTAGTGGCTCGTGGCTGATCGGACGTGGCGCTGGTAGAGTTTCATTAATGAAAAGATTTTGCTGTTTTACTACTCCAATTTACTATTTATCTGTTAGCTTTCTCTACATACAACCTTTGCATTTGGTCCTTAAGCTATTGTCAGTTTAGCTTGCGAATATTTGGAATGGGACTGACAATATCAAGCTTACTAACACGCCTGTTTGGCAAGAAACAAATGAGAATACTAATGGGTAAGTGCCAAAATACGCCCTTTCAGGCTTAGTTGTCAAAAAACTGCCAAATAGTTTATCCGAATAATTCAATATTGTTGCACGTTAGCGCTTTATTATTTAATCACTGTTAAGAACATGTTTTTGTATTTAAAATTGTGAAAAGTAGACTTCCATCGCATATTGTTCTGATCAGCAATCCACCCTGTTTGATTCATTGTTTAGTGGGTTTGGATGCTGCTGGTAAAACTACCATTCTCTACAAATTAAAACTTGGAGAAATAGTCACCACGATACCTACTATCGGTAAGCAGTTGTTCATCTTCAAATGCAGCTTTAAATGAAACTTTTTGAATAGCGGATTAACAGCTCCCCATGGAACCATTCTTGCAGGTTTTAATGTAGAAACTGTGGAATATAAGAATATCTGTTTTACTGTATGGGACGTCGGAGGTCAGGATAAGATTAGACCGCTGTGGAGGCACTATTTCCAAAATACGCAAGTAAGTGAGAAATCGTTTACATTTCACCTTTAAGGTGGTAAACCATATCTCGATAATGTTAGAAATATCAAATGCAGCTCCTGGATAATGCGAAAACATTTCACTGGGAGGAACAATGTTGCGTGACATGAATTGCATAGGCAAAGAAATGTCAAATGTAGTAGTATGTACACTCATCTTCTTAAATTAAACACCCAGGTGACACGGGCAGCTCTTTGTGCTTATTCCGTACCATATTTTTTTCAAGCAAAATTTTAACATTTTTATGCATTATTTCCTGGCATAATCTCAGACTCCCAGACTGCATGTATTTATGGCACCTCACCGTTCACGGTCTTTACAAATTTAGTCAGGGTTAAGATAATGGTTTTTGTAAATACTAGAACCATTGCTGGGATGTCGCAATGGCGCCATTGATGTCATCAGAGATGAACAGCATGTTGCCAGGACATTTTTGATGACTAAGCATGACATTGCGTCATCTGTTAATGTGACATTTAGGCAGACACTGCTTAATATGTTATGGTATTTGACGCTTATGGGCTATGGATTGCTCACATCAGAATGAACAGCATCTCAGGATTACCACTTCTTACTTTTCATGCAGTGTATTTATCCAAGCATCCTTCTGAAACAAAAAATAGTTTGTGTAGTATTGTTTTAAAACAATCGTTAAATCAATCCTGTAAAATGGCTGATGCATAGCTTTAAAAAAAAAAACCAATTATGGCTAAGAAATTATTTCCAATTTTGCAATCATCTTAGACATTATTCATCGAACGCCGTAGTTTGCTTCTCGACATCTAATTTTTTTTTATTATAACACAAACTAACAATTTCTTCTGTGTATTTTAAAATACACTTGAGAATTTAAAATTTTACCAATAGCAAGGAACTGGCAGACGAATTATTCTACGTTGTTGGTGGGAAAAGGGAAGCTCTGTTATTGCCTTTGTTTTAAAGGAAATATTGGAAAGTTAGAAGGAGTAAGAAACAATTTTACAAGTTGACACTGAAATTAAACTGCTGTAAAAAGCTCTGCTAGTCAAATACTTGCCTTAGTCTGCAGTTTGCGAAATGCTTCAAGACCGCCGTAACCCTTCTTTTCTAAATAAACACACTCCTAATGCAAACTTTTAAATGGTTTTTTTTCAGGGCTTGATTTTTGTAGTGGATAGCAATGACAGGGAACGTATTGTGGAGGCACAAGAAGAACTGCAAAAAATGGTTAATTGAAGTTCATTATTACTAATTGCTAGCTTTACTATCGGCCAGCATTCATTCTTCCTTTTTATTAAATACTTCAGCTCCAAGAGGATGAGCTGCGGGATGCCGTGCTCCTCGTATTTGCCAACAAACAAGATCTTCCCAACGCTATGTCCGCAGCTGAGCTAACGGAAAAACTCGCACTAAATCATCTGCGTGGAAGAAGAGTATGTGTGATCCAATTACTTGTCATTTATAATTGAAACGCCACTTAATCTTCCATTAACTCAAGAACTATTGTGCTGCCACCAGAAAGATATTCACGACCATGGAGAAAATAAGCAAATATCTACAAAAAATTGTCAACTGATTTCTTAAAGAAATTGGTAATAGGTGGCAGTACAATACGCATCTTATTTTAATGTAGCAGACAGTTTGATCATTTAGAACATGCTTTATAAATTGTGCTAAAACTTAACTGGATTATTTTTTTTTGTTCAGTGGTATATTCAGGCAACTTGCGCAACACAAGGACATGGGCTGTATGAAGGATTAGATTGGCTTTCCAACGAACTGGCAAAAAAATAGCATTATTGTTACTCACCATACTGCAATCATGTGGCGCAGAATTGAAGCAAATTAGTACGTTCCATAACCTCTCGACGGCAATTTTACACTCTCGGTTTGTTTCCTGACAATGCACACGGTAAATTAAAAAAGGCGCATTATTTTGTTTCCTCGTTTGTCATCAGCTAGGAAAAAAGGCTTTGCCCAATGTAACGAAACGCCTCGATTGTTCGTTAGTTCATAATAAACCTTGACTCTCCACGAAGATGTTACTTTCTATCAGTCCGACTATAATTAAGTAATATTGGGAACGCCCTGCTGTTAGATTTCTTTGACATGGTACTTTTGAATATGTAAATATTAACGACACTATTGACGCTCCCAAATATTGCTTATCAATTCTGTAAGGATTGCAGCAAAATTCCTCATGAAATTCTGATATTTTCTTTCACTCGATAGTCTGCATTCCAGAAGATGTAGTGCACCCTCTATGGCCATTTATGTTCATAACCAGCCAAGCAGGGTTCTGTGCAAAGCCTACCGAACTGACACTTGTACTAGACAGACAATTTTTACGGTTTGGTAAATGCTTAACGAAGCACTTAACTGCGCTATTTTAATGCTGTAAAATTGCTTGAAATGCTAGTCGCTCTTAGTTTTCACCATTTTCAATGCATATGCTACAATAAATTTAACCCCTGCAGAGATAAGTGCTTGAAAATTAAAAAAATCTGCAGCGAATTGCCAGCAAAAACGAAAAATATAAAACTTGTGCACATTTGAATTATTAATTCTGCGACTAGGCTATTCTCAGAATTACGCGAGATCATATGGTCATTGGGAATTAAGTGGGGTGGCACGTGACCTTTTGTGGGAGGGATGGGAAAAGTGAGGAATTGTCAAATCCACAGCTGGCAATTGCCAGTTCTTGAATGATAAATATTATTTGTAACTATTTATTTTGTTTAGCTTACTTGTTAGCTTTATTTTGGAGCTTACCAGAATTGCTGTCTTTCTAGCACTTTTGGGCATTCTGTCACTAACCAAAATGATCCCTCGTGATTTCTAACGTTGTCTGTACAATCGAGCGTTTCACCATAGACTGTGACATATACATAAAACCTACTGCAGCGTTGGTCACCCCCTCCCACAATGAGGTGCATTCAATAAATATTTTCAAGTTTTACATTTGCTTGTACATTTAATTTCTTGAGAGTTACATATTCAGAATATGCATAATTAAAGCAAGTTTTAGTTCTATTTCATAAAGCAAATACTAGGTATCGAGGAAGTTCCATCAGAAACTATGGCATGATGTCAACTTCAGTTTTTTAAGGTGTTTATAAATAAGAGCAAGTAGGTCTGCCAGCATAAACTGCATGCACTCATTTTCGGGTACATGCTTGCCAAGGCCTGCACATATCTTTGACTTTCATATTGCAATGCTTTCAAAAAATGAGCATGTGCCAATTCTGTTGTCAGAGGGGCTATTATGTGTCAGCATTTCAATGCATCGACAACTGATCAATCAGAGAATGCAACGTGAATCTGGCATTAAATATACACAGATTTCAACATTCTAAGAGGTAAAACTAACAATGAAAAAAGAAACCATGATGACTTTCTATACTGATTTTAAAACAATATTGAAAAGCACACCGAAATTTTTTTTATTCCATTATTAATCTCAATAGGTTTTATTCTTAAAACTTTATGAATTGTTCAAGGCAAAACACTGATATGGTTAACAACTTTCATGGTTGCAAGGATTTCATATTTTTTTTTTACTTCATGGATTGAGAATATTTACATTTAATACATCCTCAATACTGTATTGAGGCTCTCAAGTGTAGTGAGAAACCAAAAAATCAGACTGCATGTTTAATGAGATTTTAATAGCACAATGCCTAATTTAAGCGTTTTTAGGAAGGTATATTTGGTATTACATGGTTTGGTACAGAGCACTGACAGCAAAATAAATGTGACTAGCAAGCTTGTGCTCAAAAGAAATTGACACTGATGTATTTGAGGGGATGTGGATATCTCAATGACAACAAGTTCAAAAATATTTTCAATTAGGATTTACACACGAGTATGGAATAGCTACCAAAATATACATTTATACCAAGTTTAAAATTCCCTTTTAATCGAGTCCCCCGAAACAGAGGTATTTCAGATAAGTAAATTCATCAATACCATGTCTGGATCCTTCCCGTCCTAACCCGGACTCTTTAATACCGCCGAAGGCAACTTCTGCCGATGATATAATTCCTTCGTTGATGCCGACCATTCCAGTCTCAAGCTTCTTAGCGACGCGCCAAACTTGTGCAATGTCTTGCGAGTAGAAATAACCTGGAAGAACAACCTCGAGTCACAATCTGCATCAATTGGCTGAATAAAAGCCACTTTGCAGTAACTCACCGGCAAGTCCCTTATTTGTTGAATTTGCTATCTTCAGGGCATCTTCCTCCGTGCCAAACCTGTAAAAAATTTTCACAACTGTGATCGACAATAAAACATGTCGAAAAAAAAACGATATTCGCATGCAACTCACTTAATAATGGAAGCTACAGGGCCAAATATTTCATCTTGGAAGATAAGCATTGATTTGTTAATTTCGGTCAAGAGGGTCGGCTCATAAAACAGAGGTCCTAGTTGGTGTCGCTTTCCTCCAGTCACCAAATTGGCACCCTTGGAAACTGCATCTTGAACCAAGTGGTCAACTTTGGTGGCCTGCGCCTCGTTGGCCAAAGGCCCCTGGGTAGTTTCAGGTTCGAAGCCATCTCCCACCACTAGTGTTTTCGTCATTTGCTCGTGTAGCTTTGCCACAAACTTTTCATAGATATCAGCTTGAACGAGGATGCGATTTGCACTAACGCAGGTCTGTGAATCAAAGATATGCAATGATTAAGAAAACTTCACAAAAATTAGAAGATGAGCAAAGGTTTAAAACTAGTAAAAATGCTAAAACAATCATTTACCTGTCCAGTGCATCGAAACTTACTGGCCAAAACACCTTCGACAGCAGCATCTATGTTCGCGGAACTGAAAATAATAAACGGAGCATTTCCACCCAACTCCAACCCTAGCCTTTTCACTGTAGATGCGCACTGTTGATATAATACCTGCAATGTAGAAGTATCATGATTAAGTACCAAATAATTTTCATAGTGGTGGTGGTGATAGTGATGGGGGCTTAAGGGCGCAGGGGCAACACAGGCCATACAACGCCCAATTTTCATAGTATCAAAGTATCAAATAATTTTATATAAAATGCTTCGATTAACATTAATTATTGAAAAATTTACAGTCAGCTTATTGAATGACAAAATCAACTCCCGATTATCCAAATTGAACATCCATAGAGACAATTTGAATGAATTTTTTTTTAAAAAAAGAAAAGAGCTGAAGTATTATAGCATCCAAATTCGTGAAAAGGTACATCAGGTAATCAACACTGGATAAACATGGAGTCTACCTTGCTAAAATTGATTTCTTGTCAAAAATCATGCTGTTCATAAGTCAAACAAAATTACGCATCTTACTTTCCCCACAGATGTCGAGCCTGTGAACGAAATCCCAGCAACATCTTTATGTTCACAGAGCGTTCTCCCCACTTTAGGAGTGTTGCTTCTTGAGCTAGTTATGACATTAAACACGCCAGGAGGAATGTTGGCTTCTTGGGCTAACTATGCAAGAATAATGGCGTCAAAATATAAAATTCTGCAGCCATCCACAACTGCGTGTACATACAATCTGATAATCCAATATATTAAGAGAATACCTCAGCCATTGCAAGAGCAGAATAAGGTGTATCCTCAGCCGGTTTTGCAACGCATGTACAACCAGATGCTAGTGCAGCAGCTGCTTTACGCATCAACATTGCATTGGGAAAGTTCCACTGAGAAAAATGTAGAAACCCAAAAATGGAATTTTTCTGTTAAACAAAACCCAAATTTGTCGACATGAAGAGGTAATTGACATGCACTCACAGGTGTAATGAGTCCAACCACACCAATTGGCTGTCTCAAAAATACCATCTCTTTAGAGGAAGTGGGGGATTGAGCAACTTCCCCATAAATTCGACGGGCCTCCTCTGAAAACCATTCAAGAAAGGATGCACCATACAAGATTTCACCTTTGGCCTCTTTCAGTGGCTTTCCCTAAGTTTTAATTTAAAAATGTACAATTATGATGATTACCGAAAACAAATCACATGGGATCGCATCGATGAATTACCTGCTCCGCTGTCAAAACTTTAGCAAGTTCATCTTGGTTTTGGATAACCAGCTCATACCAACGTCTAAGCAGGTTACTGCGTTCCTAGCAATTTAAAATGCAAAAATTAAAAGCTCATTTCATAAACCTCAAATGATACCAATGGAGAAAATGTTCATAAACTGGTGCAAAAAACAATGCAATTTTAATTTTGCAAATATCAAGTATCAATTTCCTTCAATTAAATTTACATTTGTTTTTAACATTAAGAAAAACACTTGTCTGCTCGCAGCTTTACATACTCTTGCACCATTTTCAACTTGCCTTAGCTGTGGTTTTTTGCCACGTTTCAAATGCTTTCCTTGCAGCTGTAATGGCTTTCAGAGTATCTTCCTCCAGCATGTCAGGTACAGATCCTAGCTCCTGCCCATTGGATGGGTTGTAGACTTTAAACGTTTTACCACTTTGCGCTGCCACCCACTGGCCATCGATGTAGGCTTTATCTTGCATTAAATGGTGATGAAGAAATGCGACGGACATCGCAGAGGATGATCCTGAGGGCAAAATTGATGGACTAAAGAATTTATAAACCTGAAAATATGGGCAAGTCAGGCTTATCAATGCTCTGCAGATATCGTTATCACACTTAGGAACTTAATTCGATCACAATTAGTAGCGAGATAAAATGGTATCAAATGCCACAATTTAATGTATAACTTTTACAGCGAAATCCACCATTCAGAACGTAATACTGTACCTTGGATATCGCCAACATTTTAGAACGTCAGTACAGCTAGTGATATTGCAGATGCAAAGGTTACTTAAAAACGCACTTCCTTATTAATATATTGCCTTATATTAAAGCTGGATACATGGTACGGAGGCTAAATAACGAACAAGGTCAAAATTAAGTGGTAAATGATTGAAAAGTTCAAGGATTATCCATAATATATACTGTAGATGATATATAGCCTACTGTATACGCACATCAATGACCGAGGGATTATTGCAATTTTAAAGACATGGACTGAATGGGCTTCATACTGTATCCCCATGCTATTACAAGGCTATTTCAAAATTTAAATAAAAATTTAATCGCATTAGCGACTGTTTGCGAGGAAATTAAATCGTTGGAATACTTACCAAAATAAAATTCGAACCTTGAGTTGAGTTCTAGCAGACGACAATCCTTCTGCTAGCTTCATCGATAGCTGGCGCCATCTATTACCATCTAGAAATAATTTTTTTTAACTTCCCGCCAAATTTCAAATTTACGTCAACAACTTTCACGAAAAGCAGTGTTTTAATTTTTCAAAAAATACAAAAACAGAGCTGTTCATAAAGCGATGCTAAAATTTCAATTTGACGAAGTGTGTAGTACAATAAAAACTGTATAGTAAACAAATGAGAAAATAGCGTGATGTCTCATGTATGTCAAATATGTTCTAAAAATACTATATGTACAAACATCCCCTCATATTTTATCAAATTGTTAATAAACTTCACCACTTATTGTCTGATCTCTAATAATTTTATGATCAAAATTATATAAGTATATCACTTGCTGATTTCATGAATAGCTTACTCAGATCTTAACCTTCATTTTCTTATTTCTGTTGATTACTTTCTATATATATATATTTTTTTAAATAATTTAAAAACTTAAAATTATCTACGAGAAAAATTACCATGTTTTTTAATTAAATGGAAATGGAAATTTAAAAGGAAAATGACATATTTCCATAAACTCTCTTTATTTGACTTCTTGTGATATGATGATCTACAATATTGTACATGTATCTTTTTTAAACGCGTTGGTTAACACAGGTTTCTCAGTTAATAATTACAGATTAAAAGATTGTTAATTTATTGTAGAAAATAATACATGGGAATTTTTCAAATTTCTCTTAATGTAGCCGGTGATGCTTAGTGGATTTATTGAAACAAAGACTAGGTTTTAGCTAGGCAAAGGTGAAGATTGGCTCTGTGCAGCCCTCCCTGTGGGTAACATGATAACAAATGTTTAAGTTCAAGGGGCTTTTATGATTTATGCTCGCAACTAACGACAGATGGCGTCGGTGTCAAGTGATACCTCAGTATACAGGCTCTCTAATGATATCCAAATGGTCATGAGAAGAGAAATTTTAAAGTTGTAGTAATCCAAAAAACTTGAAATAATTAAAATGAAGGCGGTCATATTTGCGCTGCTGCAGCTGCAGCTAGCTGGTCCGAAATAAATTAGTATGCGCTTAATGAGTTTTGAATTAAAACACGTGTAGTTTATAGCTTTCAAAATATTATTCATGTACTAACACTACATATAATAATATTCTAAAATTATAATTCTGAATGCATCGCAAGTACATTTTAAATATAGTGTAGTATTTATTGATAATGCATCGCAGTTAATGTATCCCTTAGATAAATGAAAATGTATTTGAAAAAAACTGACTTAAAATTAACACGAGCTAGCTTTAAGTAAACAAACATTTTCAGCCTTTTGGACTTAATTAAAAGACAAAAAAATTAGTATTAACAGTTTCATTATTTAATATTCTTTTAAATTCTTCTTTTAATATTTTATTATACATGTACGTGATGATAAAAGTTGCAGCACCTTCTCAATCATATACGTGGGATAGGATTTTTAAATTCACTTTCTTCTGACTTCTGATAATACGAAACACGGTTTAAACGAACAAATATTAACGTCACATGAAATTTGACTGTAATTTAAAATCGAAAGTGAATGGATACAAAGAATTGCTTGGATTACTTTGATGTTTTATTTGATAAGGGATCATCCATAAAGGCGTCCTGTATTTTTCCGGGTTTTTAGACTCCCCCCCCCTCCATCCTGTCCGCCCTTGTTCTGTTTCTGTAACCTCCTCCCCCATGTCCCGTCCAATTTGAAAACAGCTTGTTGATTACATTAAACAATTTTTAATATCTTCTTTATCAAGTATTACATTGAAAATATTTCCATTTAATAGTGAATTACATGAGTTATTAAGTAGTTAATAAGTAAGTAACTATGTGGTAAACATAGTTAATAAGTAGGTACACTCCCGCTG
>JAQGBX010000326.1:0-38982 GCA_034698745.1 Megaphyllum sjaelandicum | reverse complement strand
CTGAAACAAATGAAAGATAATCCAGACACTTTATGAAAATTTCAGCTTGAAACTATGAACATTAAATAAATTATAAATAAAAATATTAAAATGAGTCAGGAAAAAAGTAATACCTGTGTTATGTGGAATATTTCTGGTTATTTTCTGTGTCAAAACATTCTCTGGTTTTATTGCCTGGTGTTTGGAAAACATTCATTAAACCTCTTTTTCTTAAAAACAAAATTCCAAGTAGGCCTACATCTCCCCTTTCCAATGGTGAGAAAGTACAGTGTTGAATTACTTTTTCCCGACCCATTTTGTTATTTTTCTTTATAATTTATTTAATGTTCATAGTTTCAAGCGGAAATTGTTATAAAAAGTAAAAATTTCATTGCAATAATGTAATTATTTAATAAGTTATTCGACTTTGTATGTTGATTTACCGCCATGCCTCACTTTTGGCCTCACATATTTGGCCAGTGAGAGGTCGGGGCCGAAAAACCCCTAAGCACGGCCCTGCATGTAGGACATTCTCATCTTGCATTCGGTGGAGTCAGTTTTGCACGTTTTCGTTGTTAATTTATGCAAATTCTTTTGTCTCGAACATCTTAAAACAAATTAAACGAGTTTCATTTTAATAATGAAGGCTAGACTTGGAAACGTGCGTAGAAATCGTAAGCAATTTTGTGACGTGGACGCTATCCTGCCCCTTACAAAAATGAATGGCTGGCAATCACGCATAACATTACTGCTATGCTAGATTGCCAGTTTTCGTGTTTCCAAGGGTCAAGCTGTCAGATGCCAACGTTCATTATTTCTTTTCTTAATTTAGTTAATTCCCTGGTCAATGCCAACGAAATCATGGTCAACAACGAAAAGTGTGGCAGCCTTGGGCACGGTATGCTAACGAAAAGGACGGCCCTGGACCAGGCTACTTTTCACGAAGTTTATCAACTGAGTAGACCGCAAAACAAAGGTTCGTTCGTTTTTATCCTGGCTTAAGATGGTATCTAAAACTGTAATCACGGAAGAAAATAGCCCTGCATTATGAAGTAAACCGGAAACTGTAATAATTGTACCTGTCGTTCCAAAAAATAATCCCAGTCTAAATAAATTGAATAGTCATTATTTCAAAATTGTTCGACAGAAATGTTAAATGAAATAGATCAATGAATATATCCATATTCGATATTTTATTACTTTATTTTGTACAAAATTCACATTTTTGTAATGATTCTTGAAATTCTAAGAGAAAATATTATTAAAATGCAATTCGTATAATTGTGCAATTACTTGCAGGCCTTATCAAGAGCGTAGCTCACGCCGCCAAAAACAGGTGCAACAAATGTGCCGATTCCAAAACGTTTCTGTGGAAACAGATGCAGAACCGACTTCCTGTTCTCAAATGGCTACCGAAGTACGACTTCCGGAATAATTTCATCAGTGATATGGCCGGTGGCTTGACGGTGGGAATCTTGCACATACCGCAAGGTAATTTTAAACGTGAATCTCCAGTGACGGGTTGTTCCAAATTCGTATAAAAAGTATAGAAAATTTCAACAATTTACGTTTTCTAGAAGTACTTGCAAATTCGTATTTCATACATTTGCATAAATATGAAAAATAAATTGTTTTGTTTTTCTGAGGTATTTACTAACGAAGAATATCGCAATCTTGAGTCTGGTTAAAAAGTTTGCAAACAACGAATGTACTTTATTTTCGAAATTTTAAATTTTTTTGTTTCCTTTTCAGGAATGGCTTATTCGCTGTTGGCCAACGTCCCACCCGTGGTGGGCCTTTACGTGTCATTCTTTCCCGTTTTAATTTATTTCTTGATGGGATCGTCGTTGCATCTATCTGTCGGTAAGTGAAATTCATTAACTGTAGACAAATAATTTTTTTGGAAAGTTGTTTTTCTGTTTCACACCTCAAACTATCTTCGCTGTAATTTCCATGAAAAACGAACAGCTGATAAACTCTTTTAATTTGCATTTTTCGATTAGGCTCCTCCACAATCGTCAGTTTGATGGTCGGAAAGATCATCAACCAAAAGGTGAACGCCCACTTCGGTGGCGGCGCCATGGAGGCAGAGATGGACGACGACGACGACAAGGGACATTGGAATGCGACGGATCTGGACTCTTTCAAGATCCAGGTGGCGGTGAGTGCCTGCTTCCTGGTGGGCCTCATGCAATGTGCCATGGGAGTGCTTCAGCTGGGCACGTTATCAGTTTACCTCTCAGACATGCTCATCAGTGGGTTCACCACTGGAGCTGCTGTCCAGTCGCTCACTAGTCAGCTCAAGGAGCTCGTTGGGGTCAAGATCAGCAGCCGTGAGGGGCCACTCAACCTGGTCTACGTGAGTACCGATGCCTGTCATTATGGTTTGACATATGTACCTTTGAAAGGAAATCCTCAATTTCTGGTCTTTTTCAGACATACTTCGACGTCTTCTCTAACATCACGAAGGCCAACGTGACGACGTGCGCCATCTCAGCAGTGACCATAGTCTGCCTAGTCCTGGTCAACGAAGGCATCAACGCCCGTTTCAGGCACAAAATGAAAGTTCCTGTACCCATCGAACTCATCGTGGTGAGTGGACTTAGGGAGTTGGAGATTTCACATTTTTTGGAAGTTTCGCTGGTGATAATTTTAAATTAATTATAAACTTCATTATGAAAAGTTTTAAAAACACGCCATCTAGTGGTCGATACAAGTTGCAGATGAAATGAAGTTTTAAATTAATTTAAATGTTACGCCTGCGCAATTTAAAACTTTGAAATCGTTTCATCAAGGCCTTTTTATTTTCTGTTAGATTGTTGCTGGAACTCTAGTCTCATATTTCTATGATTTCAACGACGATTATGGAGTGAAAATCGTCAACAACATTCCAACTGGGTAAGTTCAAGAATTTGTCGTCGATCATCCTATGGAAATAGTTTAGTGGCGCCCCTGGAGGCGACGCTGTCATGAATCATGATACCAAGTATTGAATTTGCCCGTATGATTTCTATAGAATACCTTCTCCCAAACTTCCCAAGTTCTCAATGATGAGGGCGATGATTACGGACGCTGCGGCCATTGCCGTGGTCGTGTTTTCACTCTCTGTGTCCGTCTCCAAACTCTTGGCCAAGAAGCACAAGTACGAGATTAATCCGACACAAGTAAGTTTATGACCACCTTGAAATGTAGGTTTAGGAACTTTCATGACTCGACCTCTTTGACCAACGTGCCTCTGATTTGCAGGAATTGCTGGCTTATGGCGTCTCGAACGTTGCGGCATCCTTCTTTTCTTGCTTCCCGTGCTGCGCGTCCATCTCCAGGAGTTTAGTGCAGGAAGTTGCTGGAGGAAAAACTCAAGTGCGTTGCATTTTTCACATGCGTTTTTCGTGACATTGAGATAACTTGTTACTTAACTGTAAAAGTACTCTTGAGGGCTTGTCTGCCATGAAAATAACTTTTAGTGGAATTCTTGCTTATTTGTTATGAGCAAGAATGCTGCACTCGCTGTTGAGTACAACCGAGAATAACGAAGGAAATAATACAGGAAAGTATACTGAAGATATATTCTTGTTTTCTTATATAGTTGGCAAGTCTGGCATCTTGCACTCTGATGCTTGTAGTTTTGTTGTTCATCGCTCCACTATTTGCCACACTGCCCAACGTAAGTATATCCATAATCAGATCCTCCAAGTTTTGATATCTTGAAGGATGACCTTAACATTTTACTCAATTTCTTTAAATTTATTTTTCCACAGAGCGTTTTGGCCGCCATTATTGTCGTTGCTCTGAAAGGCATGTTCAAACAGTTTATGGATTTCAAGCAAGCGTGGAAGGTGTCCAAGTTGGATGCTGTAAGTGTTACAACCTCTTATTGTGGGTAGAGCGAGTCTCAGATTATTTCTAAATTTATGGAAACTGTTAGTCATCTGTTATTGGCCGAAATTGAGGGTTACGGTCGTTTTACGTCAATGGTAAAGATGGCACAAAATCTAACATCAACTTTAAAATTTACTTTTCCTCAAATAAAAAGCAAATACAGCGTTAGGAAAAATATGTGTAAGTTCTTTTGTGTTTTAAATGCATACATGTAGAAGACAAAAAACGTGAAATCGAAGAAAGATTGCAGATGTTAGATTTTCTGGAATTTTTAAGCACCTTCCACAAACTCTACCATTGCAGTCATTTGTTTTATAAACTTTTCAAATGCAGATTAGGGTAACTTAAAGTAGTGGAACTTAAAAAGGAAATTAATGCCCTTTCATTTTGAAATTCAAAACGTTTTCTTTTTATAGGCTACTTGGGCAGTTACATTTCTGTCAGTTGTTTTGGTGGAAATCGAAATTGGACTGGGCATCGGCATCCTCTTCTCGCTCATCACCGTCCTGGTCAGAACAAAAAGGTAACATCCGTTTTTGGATAAAATATAGGCTGGATGCAGGAGTTTAGGCATATGTTTGAGAAAAAAAGGTTTTTTAACTTCAGACCACGAACTTTCGTGATGGGTAACGTCCCTTGCACTGACGTTTACTTGGACGTCAAGAAATTCAAAGCTGTGAGTATTAAAACATGCTTATTTTAAACCCCCACATTATTACAATCGACACTGGTTACTGTAAATTTGAATGGAATAGCATATCATCGATGAATAAGTAGCTTCGAAATAATGGCTGGTTTTCCATCAGATTCTGCAATTCAGTAAATTTAAATTGTGAATTTGATCGATCCGCAGCTGTAAAGCGTCAGAATATTACCGGTATAATTTTAATTTTATTAAAGTCTAATAAAAACGTATAAAAACGTAATTATACGATGAAGTACAATGGGCATTACTTAGAATTTCTGGATTTATATAATAGCCCTCCAAAAATATTCCTTTTAACCGGTTTCGAGTGTAATATTATACGCTGTTTATCCCCACCCCCCACGTTTTGCAATTTTCATGGTTTTGGTGTGTGTATTGAGCAAGCCGTTATGGGCAAAATGCGTTTTCTCGAAATTAGGCCAAAGAAATCGAAGGAATTAAGATTTTGCATTTCAGCGGAGCGCTCTATTTCGCCAACAAGGATCACTTCCGCAACGAAATCTACAAGAAATCCTCCTGCAATCCCCAGTAAGTGGCGTTGCGCGGACTATATCTGGCAACTGTTTTACTTTCACAGCTTTTTTTAATGACTGGAGGCCAGTTGGACACTACCGGACTTATCGGACGTGCGATTTTGACACTCCAAGAACGGTGTGTGGAATATGATGGAGTCATCCTGAAATCATTTTTTTGTTATTTTAGGACTGTGGTGGCCATTCAAAAGAAAGTTTTGCGAAAACAGGAGAAGGAACGAACTCAGGTGGCCAAAAGTGGAACTTTGAACGAAAGCAAGGTAATCTTGGTAATCTTGCCAAAAATAGCTAAATGTTTATAACAATAGATTTTTTAAAATAATTGTATGAGCGTACATATTTGAGAAATTTGTTCTGCGTATTTTCTTCTGTAAAAATTCTAGTTTATCTTTAAAATTTAAAATTTTGAGTAGGTACTTTTAAGTGGAATTGGAAATTTACCATGCAAGGGTTGATTTTAAATTAAGGCATTCGTAATTTTACCTGTTGCAAGTAATGATAACTAGATAAACCTTTTTTTAAATTAATGTTTTAAATTACTTGAAAAAGTAGAATTTAAAAATTTAAATTTTAAAACTTGGAGTTCATCATCAGAATTTGAATGAATGACGGTATCACAATTTCAATGAATGAAGTCATTTATTCATTAAAATTGTGTGAAATTCCTAATTTTTTCGAACATACATACATTTTTGGGCTTCAAGCCCCTGGCTTTGCCTAGTTTCTGTGCATATTATTATTATTATTATTATTATCATACGAAACTCCAAAACTACCTCATTAGTTTTGACGGTAGTTCTACGTCAAAAATTCACACAGAGAATGGAACTCTGGGACACCCATAACTTTGAATATTCTTTCGTTGAAACAAAATTAAACTAGTGTTAAACTTTACTAAACAGTACATGTATAGTGTGGTTTTAGCAATACCCCTAAACAAGCAGTTTACCATGCATTGACTTCTTATCGGAAATTTATAGAATGTCATGACAATTTTGTTATCCAGCCTGAAGAACCTGGCTTCGCCTTCAACAACAACCTTTACTTGATCGACAAGAACGATGACGTCAAGATGTCCGGTGGTGCGTCGATTAACCTGGCCAAAGAAGATGGCGGTCGAACGGACGAACTGCAGCAGTTGCCACACACTATCGTGGTGGATTGCTCGGCCATCAGCTTCATCGATGCAGCCGGTTTAACTGCCATGCAACAGGTAAAGCAATCCAACCAAAAATTTAGCTTTGCATCCTTCTTAGTAAGATAGCAGCTATAACCGACAATGAAAATACCATTTGAATAACTTGTGCTCCAATTATATATTTGTTTTGCTTTTGCAGTATGCATTGCTGAAAACCCAACAATGTCCAAAAATAATTCTTAAGATAAATGTCTCAATTCCAAAATTGTAATTCATATGACGGAGCTGACCTTTAGACACATAATATTCATAAATAAGAAAATATTCTATTACAAAGTGACATTATAATTTTTTTATATTTACAAAAATTTGCAAAAGATTTTTGAACAAAAGGGTCATTTGTGTTTCTATGTTGGATACATACTGATCAGAAGTAAAATCGGTCATTTTCAAAGTTTTTACCATTGCATATGCATGATAAACTTAGAAAAGTCTTCTTTATAAAATAAACTCGAAAAGCTTCATTCTTTAGTCTTCACGAGAAGTGCCATCCTAATTTTTTCATTTGTTCCAACTGTCTTTTTTGACATTTTTTTTTTAGTTGCTACAGTCGTTCGAAGAGATCCATATCAGACTTCTGCTTGCAGATTGCCAAGGTAAGATTGTTCTAATTTACTTTTTTGCCAAGTGATATTTCAGTCCTAATAGGGGCACTCAGACAGTAGCTTTACGAATGGCACTTTTTGCAATTCTTGAAGTCACGTGTTCAAAATCAACATGCTAGTTGGTTTAAAAAATTAGATCAATGTGATAAAGGTCATCAATCAAGAATTCAAAGGTTTTTAAACCAATTAATTCATTCGTTTTGCACGCGTGACTTCACAACTTCCAAAAATGCCATTACCAAAAGCTTCTGTTTGAGTTCCCAATATGAGCATGTTTATAACTCCCCAAAAACTTACCTGTGCTGGTATAAAACGCTTTTCATTCTCGCATGTTCCAACTTGCTTAGCATTTTCATAGCCTATTCGGTGAATGTGCCTGCTTCAGGAGTGGTTACTTTTTCCAACTTATATGTCAGGTGTAGTCACCGATGGCGCTGCATTTAGAAGCTTTTGCTAACAGAACGTTTGCATGATAACTTCCAGCACTTTGAGAGGTGCCTCCAAATGTATGTAGGAACTGGTTAAGAATGCATAACTGGTGATTTAATTTCATGTCAAAATTGGAATGTTAGTTCTACCAAATTTTATTAAATCTGGGGTTCTCTTCCAAGCCCAAACACCCATTGGGGTGTAGACATGTGACTTGCTGGTTGTGGTGTCAGGAATGAACCCATCCTTGGGTGACGTAGTGGGTGCAGTGATCAAACTCAACGATGTGCATGGGCATTTGTATTAATTTTCTCATGGGATTGCAGACAACGTGACAGAAAAGCTGGAGCTTTCGACCTTTTACACACTGGCCAAAGGCAGCATTTTCCCATCCATCCATGACGCCGTGACATTCGCCACCTTCGGGGTGCCCTCTGGGGACGTCTCTCGCTCGCCCTCCGCCCCGCCCCCACTTCCGCCTTCCTCACCCGGCCAATCCGGATGCGCGGAAAAGTCTGACAAGATGGCCGCTGGTGTAGCAGACGATGACACCGGGCACGCGCACGCTTACGTCAACATGTCGTTTGTGGAACACCTGTGAACGCGTGACAGAATTGCCCGAAGAGGCATTACGTTACAATGACGGAATAAAAGCGTTCATAGATAAACTCATGCATCCAGACAAGTGCGCTGGTCGCACTATGTACTGAGTTCTTTGACGGTCACCACCTGGTGGCAAATGTGCATTTGACTTTGGTGATCTTTGAATTGTTCTCCAATGTTTACTGGCTTATTCGGTGAGAACATTTGGTGCGGGATTCTGCCATATTTTGATGGGAAAATGGCAAAAAGATTGTTTGTTCTTCAGAACAAGTGTTAGTTGCGCCATCTGTGCACGTGGTATAGCAGTTGGAGGGAAAAATGCGTGACAAATCACAGGCTCGAACTAGTTCCTTTTGGCTTCGTGAAACGTCTAGTAGCCGGTGCGCCTCTAAAGTTCCTTCTCGTCTTCGCATTGACAAAATGAGGTTTAGTTAGTCGATTTCAGCCAATGGGAGTTTGCGGGACGCCGCACGTGACACACGTGATCAGGACCTGTGCGCCAATTTAGTGGGTAGCTGTGGTCCCCAATAATTTTTGTTGTTGCACACAGTGAATGTCGGTTGCACCAAACTACGTTTTTATCCAGAACTACCGAAATGAAGGCATGTCAGAATTTTTGGAAATTATGTAAAATTTTTGGAAATAATTCAAAGAAATCTGAAAAAATTTGTCTATTTTAGAATGCTCGAGAAAGATAGATTAAATTTTGAGACATATACAGATTAAAGGATACATAAAAATAGATAAAACAAATAAGAAAAGTAATATGTGAATATTCAGTTTAGATAAACTTAGTAATATGAAGTTGTTCTTGGAAAAAGTGTCGAAGGAAAACCGTAAAAATATGAGCAAATTTGTCAAAATTGACGGACATTTCTGTAAAAGTGTGAATAGACTCCACGCAAATTTTCGTTATAAAAGTTGAGAAAGAAAATTTTAGACAAAATATAGCGAAAATATGGAGAAGTATCATCTGAGTTTGGTGCAAAACTTCAGCAATGTCTCATACACGAGGGAAGTTATATCTGGAAATACGGCACGTTCAAAAAGTTCTGTTTTTTAGAATGTGAATTACGAGAAATGAAATGTCTTAATTTGTCAATTATAAAAATATAAATGAAGTTAACTACCTTCAGTTTAAAATTTTTTTTTTAAAAGACAGGTTAGTAAAATGCTCAGAAATATGCGCTTGACTTTTCGGACACGCCTAAAATTGGTAAGTTTCCAGAAATAACTTTCCTCGTGTATGAAAGGCTTTATGGCAATGGAAGTTATTGTGATACGATAAATACAAGTATTATTTAAGACGTGGATTTTTGGGACCAACAGGTGAGCGGTTGTGGGAGTTTATTGTTGTTTTTCTAAAATCATGTTGGGCGATGGTCAGCTGGATGCATTTTGCGTGGCCAAATAGCTGACCGCTCGGATGGGAAATGGGTTTGGGGGTGCCTTGGATTTCGTATAGGGTGACCATTCCACGAATGATCCTTCATACTCTTAAAATTTGTTTTAATAGAATGATACATACATTCAGGGAGACAACTATTTTTTAACACAAATTATTCGAATTTTTTATCTAAAAAGTTATTTTCAATTCATAAAAAGGTATTCAAAACAAATAACTCCTATTTTTCCGAAAAGCAATATATCCCCATAAAAAACAACGTAATATTTCCTTTAAAAAAAAACAATTTTTCATGTAAAAATTTTTCCATGTAATTGAGAGACTGCTGTATGATAATTTTATTATTACTTATAATTTTATGTAGTGATAAGTTGGCTCAATAAACACATTGGTCACCCTAATGTGACACAGGGCCTTGGGAGGGTTCTTATATGGAATTAAAAGTCGGTGGCATGGATTCTTCGTTAAGAGAAAACCACTCGTTGAATTTAATTTTTAACATGGATGAGTTTACTTAATATTGTTTAATAAACCAGTGATTGATGCAACCGACCTGCAGCATTCCACGACCATTCCAAACGTCATTTTATTTGTGTTTATAATTGTGTGTACAGGGCAAACGATCCGTTTTTTTCCTCCAACAGGGTGATGATCATTTGCAGATTGCACCAATAGATAAAAACTGACTAAACCATTGATTTACATGCACTAATCAGTTTGGTGCCACCCCCCTGTTGGCGGAACTTAGCGAAAAGCGTCCTTTTGTATTGTACTCCTTATTATTACCAAAGGAAAATTAAGTGTAGCTGTTAAACAGCCGATTTTTTTAAGTTGAACTTAGTGGATGAAAGGCGTTTTATACTGTAGTATTTTTATATTCCATGTTTTTGTCTTTATAATCGTGCAATGGCATGTTAATTTAAGATTGTCCTTTTTTATTTTCATAATTTTTGAATGTAAAATCGATCCAAACTCGCTTGTCTATGTTTTTTATATAAAAATCAGGAACTTTTAGACGCTTAGAATGCATTTTTCTTTAAACTTCCTAGGATGGTATCTACCTTATGTTACACTCGTTTATGCAAATAGTTCTTCAAAAGCAACTATGCAGTGAAAAGTTGACTATTGAAACAGTTAAAATGGGTAAAATGCGTACATCTGTTAAAGTACATACTTGGAAAATCCTTCCAATTTTAGTAGGCCTAAACGAATGTATATTTACTTTCCATGAGAATAATTTACGATACTTACATCTGGTGTTTCTATATTCCCAATTTTTTCTTTATTTTCTACATTGAAAAAATAATTTAACGTTGCTTTTTCGATCTACATCACAGTCCACAATTTGAGTGGACTCAAGCATAGTTTGCTGTTTTTCAACAAACTGGGAAAATGAATTTTTGAGAAACTTCAACAAATTATTTTTCATTCAAAAACAATTCAGAATTGAGCAATTTGTGACAATACGAAAAATACGTAGAAAGCCCCCATTAAAGCAACTTAATTTTAATTTTTTTTTTCAATAATTCTGATTCTGGGACAAAAATCTCATGAAGGAAATTCTCATTCATTATTCAAAACAAAAATCTAATTGACAAAATTCAAATTCACTTTTAAGAGGTTTGTCTGATACTCTGGAAAGTTGTAAAATACTGTATATAAAAATCTAAAGAGCATCTTCATGATAGCGTCATCAGTATAAAAATTAGGACAGATGCAATAATTAGTTTTTTACTTTCAAATTGTAATTAGAATATCAATATGTGAAAATACAACGAGATGAAAGGTCAAGGAAAGTGGCTCTCGATGTCAGCTATCAGATCAGCCTTTTTCTTTCCTGTGGTTGTGTAGCCTAGGCACTGGCAACGCTTCCTCAAGGCAGCGACGGTTAGCTTGGTCAACTGTGAAAGACAATGAAACGGTAACAAAGGGGATTAAAATTAGGCTTTGTTCAGAAATTCAACACCACTATTGGTAGGCGTTAGCATAAAATGAGCCCCTCACCTGACCGCTCTTCACCTCTCCCTCGATAACATCTACAGCAATGTCATCTTCTTCAGATTTCACTTTCTTGGCCTCTGGTTTAGCGGCGTTCTGTCAAGTAAAAAAATTTGCTACATTGATGACAAGTCGACAAGTTTACAAATGTTGATTAACTATATAATACAATGATCATTCATGCATCTGCAAATGTTGAAAACATCAAATGATATCCTCAGTGTAACAAATTTTATTTCAAATACATGTATTAACAAAATTTATTTTCCCCCGTGTAGAAAAATTCGTTAGGCTGAGCAAGTCAATATTCCTTTATTTTGCCTTTTAGTTTTGTTTTTAATCGATATGAGACGAATTCAAAAGGGAAGGTGATACATTTCAAACGAAATTTTGTATTTTTACATTCCACTTTTGTTAAAGATGCTCCAGTTTTAATAAAAATAAACATAGATGTGGCAAATATAAAAAATCGACGTTTCAAAATTTTCCATTTTTACTTCTCAAAGTTAATAGCGGAACTCGGACATAAACTTGCAGTTGGCAAGAAGGCTACTTTTGTTTTTTTAGAGAAAATGATGTTGTATCCATTTATTTGAGAATGACTCGGGAAGGGCATCATACTGACCGTTGGTCTCTTCTTTGCAGCCATCAAATTTAACCCATCTGGAAAGACCATCGCCTGGAATTCAGCGATCAACTTTCCAGCTCGTTTTTCCATCACATGATCAACAGGCACTAAAGGAGAAAGTTATGGTTAAGGTAAGCTTCGTTGTTGTTTTTTTTGTAAAACTTCAAAAATGAATTAATGAGATACTATCCTTGGACAACTCAAGAAATCTGCATTAGAAAAAGAGCCTTCAGGGTTCAATATAATAAGGAAACAAATGGGAATATTGCATATTACAAATTTGCTTTTTTGGAGCCAAATTTTTGACTTTTGCAGCATCGTGAAAGGATGCAGTACTTGCAATCACATTTTAATTTTCCTATGTTACCCCAATTCCAACGCTTTTCTTGAGGTGTCCACAGCTACGGCAAGCACATACGTGTGTAATCTACCATTTCTTCAGGTTCGTCTAAATCCAGTGCTAGGGCTTCGATATTGCGCCAATGCATCTGCAATACTGATGCGGCATTTTTTTTTATAAAAATGCAAGAAACGATAATAATTGTTTATTTCAGTATATATATATTATAACACTAACAATATGATAAATTTGTAATGAGGACAACCTGGATTTTCAAAATTCTCGCTTTTGAAGGAATACTGCAGTTTTTTCACGATTTCCTTTGCCTTTTCAATTTGGTCTTCCTCGGCTAAAATTGAAAAGCATAATGCGGCCCCTTTGGTGATTTACTTCAGTGCCAGTAATTAGTCCAGAAATGAGAACTGATCTCATTCATTGTACCTTTGAGTTCATTCGGTGCTATAAGTAACTCCCGGATATCTTCGCTAAATGGAATAAGGATAACATGAAAGCCTGGTGGCGCCACTTGCACATTGTTCTCGTTTAATTCCTCTTTCTGTGGGAAAAACAAGGCAATGTCAATTGGCAGTCTTTGTGTTTTATTTCCACATCACAATCCACCTTTCTTAAAATTTTCCACACTTTCTGTTAGTTCATTAAGCCCAGTAAAGAGCTGGTCAATGACGTTGCATGCTCCCAATTTTAAAATGTGCACGAAACAGGCATCCAAAACTTACATACAACGCCAAATAAAAATGTATTCACATTTATTTTTAATATAGGTTTTTAGCTTCAAACCCATTATTTTGAATAATTATATGTGGCCACACTTTTAAATAAAAAGAAAATCATACATATTGTATATATTATAAAATAAAACACATAAAATTCACCAAACAACTTTAAATAATAAATTAGAACTGCAACATGTAGTAACATGCGTTAACGTTGTAAGATTAATTTTAAAAAATGTCTTGAATAATCAATGAAATGCAATGCCAAATAAAGATTACATATTATGCACCTGGGGTAGGAGCGCCGCAAAAACAGGTGCCGAAACACTCCTTAGCACTGAAAGAGCAATGGCAACCATGCCTCGATCCAAGCACTTTTGCAAGAGTGCTGCAAATAATGCAGTGCTGCCTGCAATCCGATTCTCATTGGGGTAAATGAACGAGGCTGGCCTTGCGTGGTAATTCATCTTGATCATTGACTGTGGCTTGAAGCCCAACAGTGTGAGGCCGGGTT
Organism: Megaphyllum sjaelandicum; assembly: GCA_034698745.1. Lineage (NCBI taxonomy): Eukaryota > Metazoa > Arthropoda > Diplopoda > Julida > Julidae > Megaphyllum > Megaphyllum sjaelandicum. The sequence goes on along the minus strand of JAQGBX010000326.1, from coordinate 25,431 downwards.
TGGCCAACTGCTTAATTTCGCGCACTTCATCAGCGTCAAAATAGATCTTTTCTCCTCCGTATTCTTGGTAATGGCGTATTTCACCAGGCAGCACAATCTCGGCAGTTTCCTGCAATGATAATCGCAAAATTATGATTTTTTAAGTTGTTACTTATGCACAAGTAAATGTAGAAATGTTTCACAATTTTCCATAGTTCTTTTAAGGAAACTATACTTACTTGCAAAAATGTGCGAGACATTGATTGAAGCTCTTCATTAGTGTCCAGGGCCAAGCGAATTGGCGTCGGTTTGTAGAGAGGTCTCACCAAATTGTAACTGAAATAGGAATCTAGGTTAATAATCACTTCGACAGTTGTGTTAAGAACAAAACAACTCATTACTTACACGCCAACAGCAATCTTCATCCCTCCTGGAAACTCTAGATTAACTGTACCCAGAGTTCGTTTTTTGTGATCCTTTGACCTGACCCGGGTCAAAAGTTCCTCAAATTTGTCCGATGCGTCAGGCAGCTGGCCATAGGCTTCATCGTCTGGCAAAACAATGATGTCCTAAAAACAAAAAACTAAAGCATGAAAAATTTGTTTATAAAGTCGATAAGATTTTTTTTTTTTTAAAAAAAGGCATTATTAAATTATCGTCCAATAAGATTTACTTCGCCAAACGCGAAAATCTCAATATATACATTTTATTATTACTAATACAGTGTATAATATTTTTTAATACCTTATAGAATTTGTCCATTTTAAATTGAGCCCCTGGCTTGTTAAGACTCATGAGATCAAGCTCGATTCCATTCTCATAGAGATCTCTAGCTTTCTCGATGGCCTGTCGTTGCAGATGTTGACTGCTCTGATGGGGATGATCATCATTGGTGAATAACAAAACCCGGCGATTGGCTAGTTTCACAGCACTGCAATAAAATACGCACCAGCATTACTGCAAGATATAAAAATAATTTGAGAGAATTACTGGTTTTATACCAGAGCACAATGGACAAATTCGGAAATACATTTCCATAAATTTAATGATATATTTAAAATATACATGTATATATTTTAAAATTTACCATTTGGCAAAGATGGATGAACAAACCCACAATGCATCTGAGAGAGAATATCCATCATTATGACCATAGTCTTTTTTAAAATTAACATTGGTATCTGCAGTAAGGTAAAAAAACAACCATGTCATTTCAAAATCAGTACTGGATAGTTGAAGTTGCTTCTATGATGATAATTAAATCTTCAATATGACCTCAATAAATAATTTCTTGGGGGGGGGGGTGGGGGGAAGAAAAAGACATTTTTGATCAAATATGCAATTTTAAAACAGTTTCATTTCCTTTTGCAGTGTTCAAATAAAAACTAAAAACTTTATAGTTCAAACAAAAATTGAAAACTTTTTAAATTTTTGGAAGATTTCTAGCTAATTTTCCAGAGCATGTATAAAATCTATAGGGAATCGCATTTTTCCATTTTACGCTTAATTGTGTGCTGAAATCCAACATACAAACTTATAAAAAATTGCTCTTTTCTCACCATTAAGTAGCTTTTCCAGTGCGAGGATGTTTTCTGCACCTGGCTGGTCCAGTTCCTTCGATTTGCAGGGAATATTAGATTTAGAGAGGCTATTTCATTAACTAACGATTGATCTAGGACAATCCGACAATTTGATTCGTACAGCAAAATTACCTGAAACACGTAGATGTGCTTGAAGTCTGTCGGATTTTTGCTTTTCTCTGTGCCAAAAAAGATGACGCCCAGCAGGTCGCGTTCACTGCTGATAATTTTGTTTTTCATGGTATTGATGCAGCACTACTTCCAAGAAGGAGGAGATAAAAATTAAAATGATTCTTTATTTCAAAACTGCTTAAAATTCTGAAGAAATAATACCTAAGTGCACAATACATTTGCTAAAAAAATAATGCAGAAAAATCACGCATATATCAACATGCCGATGGTAAACGCAGTTAAATTATTCAAAACGATTGATGACTGTAGATGGCGCTGATAGATATTTAAAAAAAACTGGGGGCATATCAAAGTTTTAAATTTTTAAACGGAGCAATTCTTCTGAATATTCTTCAAGGCATGATCGCAATTGGCACTAACGCAAGCCAATGTCATAATGTTCTGCATCAACGCGAATATCTTTAATTCCAAATGTGCTGGGAAATCACGTGGAATTGCGCAAGATTCCCCACATCCTTTGATTTTGAAATAAACCATCAGGTGGCAGGTGGCCCCAGTGGCTGCAGTGCCACTTTCATGAATTTATAAAACATTTACTTCATTGAACGTTGAAGCTGGTCTTAAGCTACAAGAATCAAACAGCAATTTTAACTTCTTTACAGCAGTTGTAAAAAAAGCAGTTTCTTTCCATAGTGAAAAAAATGTTTTGTTACCATGGAGATAACAGTATATACCCAAATCCAGGAATAACAATCTAACGTTACGTTTGGTTTACCTATCAGAAATTATTTTTCATTTATTTTTTATTCTCTATGGCATGTTATTTTATACTAATAAAGATATATTGTACAGAGAGCCACCTGTACATGCCGACTCACCCTAACTGTCAACTGGAACGGACTTTCCTCAGCATCTTCTCTTTTCACGAACATTGGTTTCGTGCTGTCAATCAAGAAAATGATGCTATCCCTTCCACTCTGAACTTGCTGAAGTTATAAATTCAAACAGTAAGTGGGTTGACACAGCGATTTTGGGTGCAAATAATGGGGAATAGATTTAGCGAGCACCCCTGTATTTAGCCTCCCAAACGTTAAATAGAGGATTTTCTGCGCCAATACCAACCTCTAAAGAATTTTCTTCCTCGTCCTCCTCATCTATGCCATCCACTCCACCCCACTGAGGGTCTGTCATGACAAAAATGGATTAATTAAACTGAGAAAAATTGAAAAACGTACGAGCCCTTGCTAGGCTAGAGTCCAAACGCGCGTGTGTGAACAGACTTGATCAAGAACCGGTTTAAAGCAGATTAGCACATACAAGATTATTAGTTAAAATTTGGCGCTGCTCCAAAAAAGGCGAAATATGTTGGCGCCTTATTATACTGTGAAAATACTTGGAAAATACTTTTACTCTACTTATAAATTTGAAATTAAAGCTGATAATACAATTCTTTATCAAACCGAGATGTCTTTTAAAGCTTAATTCTTATCCTGTAATTTTCAAATTTAAATAATTTCAAGTCCTTAAATTATTCAGAAACTGTTTTAATTTCGTTGCATCTTGGGAAACGCCAGTGGCGACACAGTAACGGCGGTTGATTTCGGCGTCCGAGCCATGGTGAAATTTGGACTTAGTTTACTTGATTTTTGTCAAAGTTTTTGATAAATTTCAAACGAAATTTGCGCTAAAATGGCTCACAATTACGTCGTGACAGCGCATAAACCGACGGCCGTTACCGCGTGTGTCACCGGTAAGTTACTAATCGTCGTGGAGGTGCCTTGATGGCTTCAAACCTGCCGGTGTCGCCTGATTTTTTTTTGTTTGATTCTGACAAAAGTTTAAACATTATATTAATGGTTTTCCATTTCTCCCGCGGTTTACCGTGTCTTTCAAATATCACGTAGAGATTAAAATCATATCCGCACTCGAAGAACAGTGATTAAAAATGTTTTTAATGGTGTCTTGCACATGCGTCACTGCATGCACGTTAGTTGCACGTGTGTCGTATCACAAGCAAAATGTTAAAAGGTGTTGCTTCATTGTATTAAGTTACGTCAGATGGTTGTTTGGTTACGTTTTTTATTTTAGGTCAAAGTACTGGACAGATATTTGTAACTTATTCGTGGCAGTCAATGGTCCCAATTGCATTTTATGCATGCTGCTTGCGTCAGGAATGCAAAGTTACTTTTCTTACAAACCTCATCATTTCCACAGTTATTCTACTGGAAGTTGGATAACTGAAATTTTGGAAAGGATGAAACGTTGCTTACGTAGCAGTGCATTAAAACATCTTTGTAGAGCTCTAGTAGAGAGCTCTCATTCATAAGGTCTCAACAATCTAAAACTACCTCCCCTCTCTGTCCGAAGAGAGGAACATAGGCTCCACCACCTTTTCAGCATTTTTAACTCTTTCACAATCGGAATCCTGGACAAGAGCCATTTTCTCTCCCCTCCTTCCCCCCCCCACTTCTCTGGCCGGCGCGATTATCCCTTCAAAGTACGTCTGTACTCTCCCAATCACGACTTCTATAAATTCTCTTACTTACCATGTACGATACTACTCTGGAACAGCCTGCCTCTCTTAAGGGGTTGTTCTGTCTGGCTCCTTCCCTCAAAACCTTCAGGTCTCGCCTTACCGACATTCGCCCCACGCTGGTGTGCGACAACACCAATCATGTGGACAACCCACCTCCGTCTCTCTGAGACAACCCTCTAAATCACCATAAGGCCACGGCGCGGTGATTATCCACTAAATTAAACTAATTGCAAAAATAATTATGCAGGTTAGATATCCCGCTTTTGAAATGCTCAGGATCAGAAGTATTTCACTGAGCATGGTATCTGAGTGTTTAACCGTTCACCCTTGCTTTCGGTAGACCCGTCATCGCATCCAGGGTCTGCTGTCCCGACTTTGATTTTTGTGATCTTTCAATTCTGCTTCTATGTATGTTTCCCTGTTCCCTGTATTCGAGTTTTAGAGTATTTGTAAATACTGTATGTAATGAGATTTCTTGGGGCTGTGACCCAAATCGGAACAAAAATTTGTTCCATATTGCCTTAAAGCAATTTTATGCATAAAACAAAGTTTGTTTGTTTAAACTATCAAATGCAAAAGTCTCACTATTGCAACTTCACGGGATACTTAACAACATTTGCAAATGTGGTTGTTAGGCATAACCATTTGCATTATGATGTGCACTTAAATAACTTGCAGCTCATCTATGAGACCATAGCCAAGAAAAAATAATATGGCGCATCTCGTGTCCTGTATTTTTGACAGAAGCAATGGTCGATTTCAGCAGTGGTATGGCTTTATTTTAATGTTAACTCCACGATTTTCAAGCAGAAGTTTTTTTAAAATATGCTGTAAGATTCATCATGAAAAATGTACATCTAAAATCATCGAAGATTTACTATTCAAAAATAAAAAGTATGAATTTGATGTAGTTATTGTTAATCATATCAAGAAAAATGTTCTCCATTTTTGTCATTATTGCCAACTCGACATGCGTAACGTTTTTTCAGCTTAGGTCTGGCAACCAGTAATGTTTATAAAATCCATTGATTTCGATTTACATCTTAAGGTCCACCTGTTTCTTTGAGGGTGCGGACATCATGCTGTTGGCATCAGTGCATTACTGCAACACTGCAATATGAATAAATTGAGTGGAAAAATAACTTTGTATTAAGATCTGGATAATAATTTTCAGGCAGTTTCACTTCTCCGGACGATTTGAATCTAATTCTGGCAAAGAACACTCGTCTGGAGATCTATGCTGTCACACCAGAAGGACTACGTCCAATCAAGGAGATTGTGTTATATGGCAAAGTTTCCAAAATGAAACTTTTTAGGCTACCGGTATGTGCTCTTTGTAATATTACATCATTTTCATATCCAAGCCAAATGATCAATTTATTTTGTTTGATCAGAGTTAATTATTATCTGTGTGCTTGTATATCATAGCACGTTTTTATCACATGTAGGCGAGATTTTCCAGATAATGTAATGATGCAGTTAATGTTTCCTTTTTCAGAATGAAAAGAAGGATTTCCTTTTCATTCTAACTTATCGCTACAATGCAATGGTTCTGGAGTGTATTAATGATAAGGACAATATCGAAATCATAACTCGTGCCCAGGGAAACGTAGCGGTTAGTATTATTGTTTCAACCATTCTGTATTGAGCATGCTTATTTAAAGTAAATAGTTGTAATAAATAATAGAAAGGGATAAAATTAATAGTCATAAATTTGATGATGCATTTTATTTCATTTAATTACTGATTTAAATGTCTAATTATCGTTAATGAATAAAAAACAGAATAGTGATACATTTTAAAACAATGTATCCCAAATTTTTTACCCCACTGGGCCAGTGAAAATAGCAAAAAATAGAAAAATATTTCATGGACCCGTGAAAATAGGAAAGATATTTTGGTAGGTGTTTTAAAATCTAATATTATATAAATGAAAGTTCTATTGTTATTCACAATAACCATAAACAGAGCAGGTGCCCGAGCTTTTTTCACAGACCAGCATGAAATTTCTGCAGTCTAGTGGTCGAGAAACCTTGTTCTAGAACGTCCAACAAATATCAAATTAGTTATCAAGGGGTTATTTCCAATCATAGATTTCTAATGTTTATCTTTTCTGCTGTTAGGACCGTATTGGCCGGCCTTCCGAAACCGGCAGTATCGTAATCATTGACCCAGAGTGTCGCTGCATTGGATTGCGTCTGTATGATGGGCTGTTCAAAGTAATTCCTCTTGAGAAGGATAACCGGGAATTAAAGGCGTTTAGCATTAGGTTGGCATAAATCCGTTGAGCCCTAATTACCATCAGGTGTGCGATTAACGCTTTTATGAAATATTTCTCTCAATGCCTGTTTTAGATTAGAGGAGCTTACTGTACAAGATATTGAATTTCTTCATGGGTGTTCATCACCCACTGTTATTTTGATTCATCAGGTATGCTACTATTTGAATCTTTGTATCAGTCTTGTCTTCTTTCTAATGATCATGCACATTTAACAAGGAGAATTGCTTGTTTGTTGTTAGGATACAAATGGCCGGCATGTCAAAACGTATGAAATTTCGTTGCGTGATAAGGAATTTGCTAAGGGACCCTGGAAACAGGACAATGTGGAAACAGAGGCATCGATTATAATCGCCGTTCCGGATCCTTTCCACGGGGCCCTGATTATCGGCCAAGAATCTATTACTTATCACAATGGTGACACCTACATTGCTGTTGCCCCGCCAATCATCAAGGTAAGTGCTGCGTTCCTAGAATCTGGAAGTTAAATTGTGAGTAAACATTTGAGGTAATGTCTTGAAGCATAGTGCCATCTTTTAACAAATAGTAAACAAACCTCTTGTTAATTTGTTCAAAAATTTGCCAGCATTTACATTGTTTGTTTTATTTTGACATTTCTTTGTCTCATGTTTGTGAGAAAGTAAAAAAGATTTGCAGTACAATTTCCTCTAGTCTTGTCTTTTAGTGATTAAGATACATGTTGTTTACAATCTGGGAGCTGACCTTTATAAATGTTTCGCTTTATTCTGCAGTTAAGTCTTGATGATTTCCCTTCATACATTTCAAAATGGGTTATTGCTCCTTGCTCTATTCTAGCAAAGCACAATAGTGTGCTACGGTAAAGTAGATTCCAACGGCTCAAGGTACTTGCTGGGCGACATGGCTGGAAGGTTATTTATGCTTCTTTTGGAAAAGGAAGAGAAAATGGATGGTTCAGTTGCAGTAAAGGATTTGAAAGTCGAACTTCTTGGAGAGGTACTGGATGCAACCATATGCCTAATTTCCATCATAAGAAATTCTGACTTAATTTGCCGTCATTTTCTTAACCCTTAGATTGCAATTCCCGAATGTATTACATATTTGGACAACGGAGTTGTTTATATCGGATCCAGACTAGGAGACTCGCAATTAATTAAAGTAAGATGCAGTCATAAGCAGTGCTAATGATGCCACTAGTTGTGTCCCTTTTTAAGGGATTTAAATTGCAGCTACAAACTGCAAATAGAAATTTTGGCATTAAATGCATTTGCCATGTTTTGCTTTTTTAGTTAAACGTAGAAGCTAACCATCAACAATCCTTTGTGGAAGTAATGGAAACATTTACCAATCTGGGTCCTATTGTAGACATGTGTGTTGTGGATCTTGAACGACAAGGTCAAGGACAGGTCAGGAGGCATTTTGATTAGAAATTTTTCATTGATAAATCTTGTGACTGCAATGCTAAACATTAACAAAGAATCCCATCATGTAATATTACCTAAAATTGGAAAGTTTTCTCCATTACACGCCTGGGAACTTTTTTCAGTGTATCATTGCAGGTACATATGGTTTATTATGAGGCCCTTGTGGCAGTTTTTTATTAAATGTAAATTTTGTTTTTAGCTTGTCACATGTTCAGGAGCATACAAGGAAGGCTCACTCCGGATCATCCGCAATGGTATTGGCATCCATGAACATGCCAGCATAGACTTGCCAGGAATTAAGGGTAGAAAATGGGGAAATTTCCATAGTTATACTTTAAATAGATCCCAAGATGTAATTTTAAAATGTAATTTCTTAAATCTCGTGTAGGAATTTGGCCGTTGCGAGTGAATTCCAAGGGGCAGTTTGATAATACTTTGATTTTATCTTTCGTTGGACAAACGAGGTGAGCAGACTATTCTGAAAGTTATTGGAATGTTAAAAATAAATCCAAACATTCAAACAATTCTATTCATTTTCCCTTTCATCCCTTTCAAATAAAAAAATTGCCAAACATGTTTATTTATTATTCCTGAAACTATCTTCAGAAACATTCCCATCGAGAATGGATTCCCATTTAGGGTTTTGTGGATTTTTCCCCAATCTGATTCTTAAATGTTGTTTGATTTTCTTTGTGAAGAGTGTTAATGTTGAACGGCGAAGAAGTGGAAGAAACAGAATTGCCTGGGTTTGATGGCGATCAACAGACCTTCCATGCTAGCAACGTCGTAGGGGATCAGCTGCTGCAAGTCACTCTGACGAGGATTCGGCTGGTCAGTTCTGACACCAAGTGTCTGGTCAGCGAGTGGCTGCCACCTTCCGGAAAAAACATTAGTGTGGTGGCATGTAACACTTGTCAAGTTGTGTGTGCCATTGGTAGCGAACTCCATTATTTAGAAATTAATCCTGGAAAAGTCTCTGAGATATGGTAAGGATTAATTTTGTATTTTGATGCCTTTGGCTATCTTTTAAAGTCTTGATAACGTTTCTCTGGAAATGTATTCCATTTGACGTATTTCGGTATTTGTTTAATTGTTGCATGTTTTTTATTATTAACATTTCAAAGTTGAAAATGCCTTAGATATAGCAGATATATTTCCTGGGCTAATAAAAAAAAAGTTGAAGTAAAAATGTCAGGTGTAAAATTATCTTTGCAATATCTGCTGCTTATTGTGGAAGTTAATGAAACAAGACATGTTACTTGCACATTTTTAACAAAAGGTTTGTTGAATCTTTCTTATTAAATTTATAGCACTGTTAACATGGAGCACGAAGTGGCTTGCCTGGATATCAGCCCCATCAACGAAGGAGTCGAAAGATCCGAAATTTGCGCTGTGGGGCTTTGGACAGATATCTCTGCTCGCATTTTACGCATTCCTTCATTTGAAGAACTGCACAAGGAAATGCTGGGTGGAGGTGTGTTAGACGGATCAGCACTAATCACGACATCATAATTCTGTTTTTTTTTCGGCGTTTAATCCAACGTGGATTAGCAAAATGTCAGCGAATTTCATTGGAAGTTTTCCATTTCAGAAATCATCCCCCGATCTATTCTGATGACTTCTTTTGAAGGGATGAACTATTTGCTGTGTGCTCTCGGAGATGGGTCCCTCTTCTATTTTAATTTTAACCCAAATACTGGGATGCTTTCCGACAGAAAGAAGGCTAGTGGTTTTATCGTTGTTGATTTTTCTCCTTTTTTGTTAGTTTTATTAAAATGCAATCACATAACAGGCTAGAAAATTAAAAATCTTAAGGCATATAATAAAAAATAGGTTGAAATTGAATGCATTTTTCAGAAAATTAAAATTTGTCAACCAGCTGGAAAGCAAAATTAAAACGTTAGCAGAATATGCAAATAAATAGTTTTTATGTCAAAATTAGTTGTGGCCTTGAATACTGTCCACATTATTTATTTGAACAATATATATTGAATATATAGTATATTGGAAAAAAACTCAATTTGTCGTGCGTATTTTTCCTCACAGGTGACCCTTGGGACACAACCCACATTGCTCAAGACTTTCCGTTCACTGTCAACAACAAACGTTTTCGCCTGCTCCGATCGGCCAACAGTGGTGTATTCTAGCAATCATAAACTCGTTTTCTCAAACGTGAATCTCCGCGAGGTCAACTATATGTGCCCCCTCAATTCAGAAGGATACCCAGACAGGTACCCATCTTATTTCTGAAAATAATTCGCTAATGCTTTGAAATGTAATTAAGCTTGAGAAAAATTGTTGCCTTGCAGCCTGGCCCTGGCCAATGACAGTGCATTGACTATTGGAACAATCGATGAAATCCAAAAGTTACACATTCGCACTGTTCCTCTGGGGGAGACACCGAGGCGGATTGCATACCAAGAGCCATCCAAAACTTTCGGGGTCCTCACCATGCGCCTCGATGTACAAAATGCCAGCCGACATGACCATCTGCGCAACAGTGCCAGCCTGCAAGCACAGAACACTAGCAGTAGTCCATCATTGAATGCGCTGAAACCCAGCAGCAGCTATTCTAGCAGCGAGCATCAAGAGAGAGAGGTGGAAGTGCACAATATTCTCATCTTGGATCAACACACCTTTGAGGGTAATGCCTCAAGTTTTTAACAGTCTAAAATCTGAGTTTGAGCTTGGTACGTTAAGGAATTCAAGGCAGAAAATGTTCGAGTCATGTGGAATTTTGAGGATGTTAAGGCAGTCATGCAAAACATTAAAAACTATATTGATATCTATATTTTACAGTACTGTTAAGAATCGTCCATACTTTTTGGATCAGGACAAATACTGACTATACGGGGTGGCAAAAAAGTCGTGCCCCCCAAATTTAAGAATGGCTGCAAAAATGAAAAATCTTATGAGGGGAACATATAGGAACCATAGGGTGCTGAATGCAATCGTGCCCAAAACATTTGGCCCCAAGGCCCATTTCAGAGGCCTTTTCAAACGGTAATAACTATGAAGAAAAGGTCAATTAGAAAGTTGGAGGGCGTCGAAACATTAGTTCAGTGGCTTCATTTGCCACATTTAATTATTGATCGCCACACAACAAATGACTTCTGGGCTTCATGTATGTTTGCACCCATGCGTAACACCGCTACATTGCAGGAAAGCTCAAGGCTCTGGTTTGTTTTAGGAATCGAGCATTTTTGCAATGTAGCGGTGTGATGCATGGGTGCAAACATACAAGAAGCCCAGAAGTCATTTGTTTTGTGGCGATCGATAATTAAATGCTTCAAATGGAGTCATTAAACTAATGTTTCGACGCCCTACAACTTTATAATTGACTTTTTCTTCGTAGCTATTACTGTTTAAGACATAGGACCAAAAGGCCCTTGAAATGGGCCTTGGGGCCAAATGTTTTGGGCACGATTGCATTCAGCACTCTATGGTTCCTGTATGTTCCTTTCATCAGATTTTTCATTTTTGCAGCCATTCTCGCAATTTGGGGGGTGCTACAGACTTTTTTGCCACCCTGTATAAGCAAACATGTGTCAACATGCAAATTTTTCCATATTTTCATCTTGGCACCAAATTGAAAAGCTAATGGTGTCGTGCATCATCCAAAGTGTATAAACCTTTAAGGGAAATTTCAGCATTTTTTGAAAATAAAAACCAATGACTGTAATTTTACACCAGTTTTCCACAAAACAAAATAATTTACGTTTGTTTTATCTTTCGACTGTTTTGTGATCTCCAGCTGTTTTGCAGAAATTGGAAATTGAAAAGATTTTCTGTAGTTTCATGAAACTGTTAAACATTCAGAAGTATTGAAAATTGTGATAAAAAGTTAATGTTGATATAAATTTTAATGTTATGCTTAGTTATGCACGATTCACTTTCCTGTAAAGAAAAATCTTGAAAGGTTTCTTCAACGCTTCTTTTTTTATTTTAGAACTTCGGTTTTTTTTACATTGCCAGTCAACCTTAAATTCGAATTTCTTAATTATTTCAGTATTGCATGCGCACCAGCTTATGCCCAACGAGTATGCGCTAAGTTTAATTAGTGCCAAATTGGGAGATGATCCGACCACCTATTACATCGCTAGCACTGCCTTGGTCGTTCCAGACGAATCTGAGCCCAAAATAGGAAGAATTATTATATTTCATTATTCAGATGGTAAGTCATTATGTTTTTATTAAAATATAATTGAAAATTAATATATCAATGTCAATTGCTGAAACATTCGCTATTGTGCTTTTTCATAGGAAAATTGCAAGCAGTAGCAGAGAAAGAAATCAAAGGAGCTTGTTATTCGTTAACGGAATTTAACGGCAAGCTTCTGGCTAGTATAAATAGCACGGTACGTTAAGTCGATTTTATGCAAAGTCAAGTAATTTCAAGCTATCTTTGTACGATGATATCAGAAAATTAAATAATATTTAAAATAACGTTTACCCTTAGGTCCGTCTTTTCGAATGGACTGCCGAGAAGGAGTTGCGCAGTGAATGCAATCATTTGAACAATATCATTGCCTTGTATCTAAAGACCAAAGGAGATTTTGTTTTGGTTGGAGACCTGATGCGTTCCATCACACTTTTGGCCTACAAGTCTATGGAAGGAACGTTTGAAGAGGTCCGTGCCACTCATTTCTTTCTCCTCGAATAAAGGACAAGACACTTTTCTTCTTAATGTAAATGATCCTAACCATTAAAGATCGCGAGGGATTACCAACCAAATTGGATGGCTGCCATCGAGATCTTGGACGACGATACTTTCTTGGGAGCGGAGAATTCGTTCAATTTGTTCGTTTGCCAGAAAGACAGGTGAGTGGATGAAGTTTATGTCAGAGGAGAATTTGATTTGTTCTTGTCGTGGAAATCTGTGCTTACTGTTTCAATTTTCTAGTGCTGCTGCAACCGATGAAGAGAGGCAGCATTTGCAGGAAGTTGGCCAGTTTCATCTGGGGGAATTTGTCAATGTTTTCAAACATGGTATGGATGTGAAAATTACACGCACATTTTTCCAGAGTGTTAAATTTTTATTCCTAAACTGGCGCCAACTTTTCACTTAGGTTCTCTCGTTATGCAACACCCTGGTGAGAGTTCCACACCGACCCAAGGTTCGGTACTTTTCGGAACAATTCATGGAGCTATAGGTAAAAAAATCCAACTTTTATTCAGATATTCGTTGAATTCTTTGATAACCTTTTATAACCTCGTCTTTCAATCTAAGTAATTGTTATTCAAAAATGTACATTATTGTGTTTAATTTTTGATTACATAATATCTATGACTTTTATCTTTTAATATTGCATTACATTTGATATCATTTACACCGATGTTTCCTGACCTTTTTTTGCCTGCGGAATAGTGAAAATAACAAAACATATTTTGCGAACCGGCAAAAATTGAAAAAAAAAAATACACACCATTGTTTATATAGTTTTATGGAAATTCTATAGTTTTTCAAAATAATTCGAAACCGAGTTTACGTGTATGCTTTTTAGCTGACCTTCAGGAAATTTCTGTGGACCTGCAGTTGAGAAACACTATGTTGCACAAACTTCTGCAAATCAAATCTTCATTCCATAGTTCTCTTTGATGTTTGCTTATTACATGTTTGCCGTTGACGTTCATTGTCCAGATTAGTTTTTGAAATAGAGATTTTTGTAATTTCATAGGCTTAGTTACGCAGCTGCCAGCGGAATTCTTCAACTTCTTGAGTGAGGTTCAGATCAAATTAACTAAAGTCATCAAATCAGTAGGGAAGATTAGCCATTCATTATATCCTTTCATATCAAATTATGGTTTTTCTTTTGATGAGATTGTGACAGATCATCAGGCAGTAAGCTATATTTGGTTTGTCAAAAATTAGGATCAAATCGGTAGATTATTATTATTTCTTAATTCTGTACACCTGGAGGTCATTCAGCACCGAACGCAAAACAGAAGCGGCAGCTGGCTTCATCGATGGAGATCTTATTGAAACCTTTCTGGATTTGAATCGGGAGAAAATGCAAGAAGTTGTTAGCGGCTTGCAGGTATGTTTTTTTGATGCCTCGAAACATTTCAGTTTTGTCCAAAATTCCACTATCGTATTTTCATGATAGTTTTCTTTAGATTGATGATGGCAGCGGTATGAAACGTGAATGTACGGTTGATGATCTAGTAAAGATCGTCGAAGAGCTCACCCGTATACATTAAAAGGTAATGGCTCTCATCCCAACTTGTGTTACGGCGTTTTCATCTTCAGCTGTGATGTTATTTGCTAATTTAGATTTGATTTTATGCCTGTTAATTTGTAGATATTTCAACAATTCACCAACACTTATTTCAAGAACCAGAGGCTTTGTTGTCGCAAATCCTATTTTTCCTGATTACTCCGCAGGTAATTCACTTCAAAAAGTGAGTTTTTATTAAAGATATAATTCGCTAAAATTAAATTTGTTCCCACGATTGTGAATAAAATGTTTTTCTAAAAAATAAACTGGTGTCTTAGGCCTACCAAATAAATTGAGGGAGAAATTAAATGTTATCAGATTACATTTTCTGGCCATTTTTCAACATGAGGTATTATCTTTGAAAATAAAACCGCCACAAAATATTTCTGACTGAAAGGTTAATTTTGTGTTTACGAACTGCCTATTCCTGTTTGTACAAAAATTATTAATAGTTACAAATTATCATTCTTGTTTTTTATTTTTACGAAAAACATTCCCAAATACCATTTCTCTCAATTTCATTTAAAAAATGAAATTGCGAGAAATTTAAGTTTTGAACATATCTGAGCAGCCTTATCTGCAGGAACAACTTGAGCTATTGAATAATCGGGCTCAACAACGGTAAATAGTAAATGGTTTTAATAATTTAAAAAATAATAATTGGCACGACATGGCACTTAATTGCACTTTGTATGGTTTACACATCACTCACTTGAGGTGCTAGTGGAGTTTGGCGCTCCCACACCTCCTTCGCAAGCCCTTGTTCACCACTCGGCCCCGCCTCATTGACATCATCTAGAGGAATCTCCTCGTAATGATCATGGGTATGGTGATGATGTCCGTGGGAGTGTACACTGACACCATCCAATTGAGCACCCTCCTCCATATCTTCCTTGCAACACATTCTGGACTGACATTCACCCTTGCGACACCGGAGAACACACTCATTACTGCTACTGCCGCCGCTGCTGTTGTCGGGGGTCCCATCACGGCACTGAAATTGAATCTCAAATTATACAGGTATATCTGAATTTGATTTTTCCAGTCTAGAACAATGAGCAATGCTAAATGTTTGAGAAGGTTTCTTGCTGGCACCCTCAAGGGAGCAACCTGCAATTAGTCAAGTTCACATCCTTACCAATTCAAACTCTGGTTGCACAGTGGATAGCACGATTCCCTCTTTGGTAAAAAATTCAGTGATCGGAGTGGCCACTTGGCTGTAGGCGAAGGGCGAGGTGAAGCGGATGTGGACGGTGGCGATCACTTTAGTGCGGGTCAAGCGCCACACGTGAAGATCGTGCACGTTCGTAATGCTGGGAAACTGGAAAAGCAAGTGGAAAACAATATGATAGACAATGACTGAAAGCCTCGTTAAATTTATTTATTGCTTACACATTCTCTAGACATGCAGAAGCGATGTTAATTGCATTTTCGTACCTCTTTGGTTAATCTCAGTTTAAGTGAATCAACGTCCATATCAGTTGGCACTGTTTGAAGTAGTATCATTCCACTTTCCTTGACTAAAATTTAAAAAAGAAAAGTTGTCATTTAATCAAAGGAAAATGTCAATTAACTTCTTGTTTGCCAAATCGGACTTACAGAATGGATACGTGGTGGCCATCATTATGAGGACAGATGCAATACTAATGGCAGGATCAATGTACACTGCTGCTACATTGGTATCACCTTCAGTTATGTATACCGTCAATGCGCAGACGACTACGAAAATGGAGCAAGATAGATCACGGCAGAAGTCCAGCAAGATACGCTTTCTCATTGTCACCTCGTTGACATCTGAAAAATTGGAAGTTACTTGCTGAATTCATTTTTGACAATGAAGGTCAGTAATAGTTGTGAGGGCCTCGGAGAAAAATTGTAAAAGTATGGATTCAGTTTCTATTTTTTGAAAACTTTTAATGCATTTTGACTGGAAAACTGAAAACCATATTTAGGATGGCCAACTTCTTGTAGATGGCAAAACTGCCTACAAAAAAAACCCTTAACATCATTGATGGATGACTTCAGAAGCATCGTAGCTGCAACAGAATTAATAATGCACTTACCAGGAGGCGTCGCGTTTGTCTTGGGCAGCCACAGCTTACTTCTGGCATAAGGCACTTCCTGCGGTATGGTCAGGTTCACCTGGACGTCCGTCTTATCCACACTCACGAAGCTGGGCGAATAGGACAGACCTAGGAACGCAATGTTGTTCCATTGCATTGAAATTGATCTTGAACAAGTGACATGATTTAGAAATCGTGTAAGAGAGTGAACTTCATACCTCCGATGATGAGAAAGCACGCGATGTTGACAAATATTCCGAAAATGCCGATGAACAACACCAGAGGGGAGTAATGCATGGCGTCTGAGTGAGAGGCATGGATGATGGTCTGAAGGGCTTCAACCAGCACGGAGAAGCTGAGTGCGGCCAGAGCTAACGTGCTGACCAGCATGCCAAGTACGTCGATGCGGGCCCAACCAAAG
The DNA here is from genome assembly GCA_034698745.1 of Megaphyllum sjaelandicum. Lineage (NCBI taxonomy): Eukaryota > Metazoa > Arthropoda > Diplopoda > Julida > Julidae > Megaphyllum > Megaphyllum sjaelandicum. Next base: position 8,821 of record JAQGBX010000326.1, on the reverse strand, counting down.
GTGTTTTTCAAGGTATTCTCATTGGACTTCTGAAAAAATAACGTTTGGGTTCATTTTATTTTTGAAATTCTTTTAAGTTTTTCACTTATAGACAAATATTTTACAAATTATGTCCTTATTAAGAGGGTGTACTTAATTGTGATACGGTCTCGATGGGAAATTAGCTAAAAGTTTACTCGTTGCATGTCATGTTCACTAGATAGAGCTTTTTCCGTGGTCATTCCCTGCATTTATAACAAAACTTGACGAATAATCATGTTTTACAAAAACCTAATTGTATGAGTTAAATGTTTTGCTGTAGAAAAGGTTTTTATTTGTAAATCTTGTAAAAACTTGACGTTACATTTTTGGTTATTTATAACCTTTATTTTGGGCGAGTTGAATGCAGCAGAAATGTTCGGCTCTGATTTTGACCGAATCTTTCAGAATAGCACATCTCTGGCAGCAAGGCAAGGTGCGCTTCAATTGCTGGCTTTCCACAAAAGAAAAAGAATAAAGTATTGCATGTTTTTGCGAGCTCCCAACTTGAAGCGCTAGTGTACTAGTACGTACTACATCGCTAAGCTCACCTTGATGGTTATGATGAATCCCACAATGGCGACGATATTATATAGGGTGTGATAAGCATCAGTAAGGAGGGTCAACGAGTGAGTAAAGTGGCTCATGACCAACTCCACAAAAAAGTGACCAATGATGACCGCCGTCAGCAAGTAGATGCGCGTCTGGTGGGTCAAACACATGATGGAGGATCGGTGACTGGAAGCCGCTGGAATTTTTCTGGTTAATCTGTTTCCGGATGACTGAAAAGATCCATCAGTCGCCTATGCAGGCAGTTTTCGACTTTCCTCTTTCTTGATTGGCCCTCTGCAATGAATGGGCTCGGTGAATTGTAATTATGATTTTCGATTGAGGAAATCGTTTTAATAGAAGACATCCCGTATATTGAATGCGTGCATCGTAGCAAATTGATGGTGACAAAGCCAGCAATATGGGATGTTGACTTTTGACCCTTGTCCAATTTGAGCAAAGATGGCCAAAGAAACAAAGGTTTTGTCTTTGAAAAAGATAAAAGTTCTAAGAAAAAAAATAATGCATCTTAAAATGATTTTTCATCAGGAAAAAAGTAAACTTCGAAAAAATTATGTAAAAATAAGATTTTTTTCTGATCTTGTTTTGATCTTGTAGAAAATTTTATAAAAAAAAATTAAACGGTTCAGTTTTTGCCTCGAAAATATGTTTCCTTGGTTTTTAGGGGGAAAAAAGTATTCTTTTCCTAAAACATTCAAGGGGGTTTTTGAAGAAAAATATTGCCATATTTTGCTGTATGATCACCTTTGCACTGGACGTTTTTCATCAAGAGTTACTTGCAAATAAAAAAGTATTATTCTTTAAAAATTAAAAACACATGCGATTATGCACATTTCTTACATGTACACAAATTATTTTTTATTTTCTAAACATACGCTCGTACTCGTAGATGTATGCACAATGCATTTCTGCTTTTTGAACCACTTTTTATGTTTATTGTTAAAAAACAAAGATAAAATTACATCGTCTGACCTAAAGCGTCAAAAAACAACTGCATATTGACAAAACGTTTTACCATATTTGTGTTGTTTATATCGGGATTTATTTTTAAAATTATACCATTGCTTTAGCAAACTTTTCGTCTCTTTTCATCTCTAAGCCATAAGTTTATATTTGTAGTGTCTTGCTATTTACCCCGTGTCATTGAGCTTTGCTCCTTTCCCAAATCTACGTTAAAATTATTCGTAAAAGCTCACCAAGACACAACGGATTTTAAGATATTTTAAATTAAAAAGTTTATAGAAAATAAAAACTATCAGACAGTAACTCACCTAAACCCTTGAGATGTTTTTCGTCCACTTTCCACGTGTCTACAGAAAATCCATTTCTTCACTGTTTTGCACTCTGCCTTAATTTCCCAATTACTTTTTAATCTCATTTGCGGAGAGAATAAAGTCCTCATCTGATAATGGAAGATACAAAAAGCCACTTTTGCGCTATTGATTAGTCACTACCAGAATTTAACCGTAGAGTTTACAGGGTGCATGGACTCAATCCAAAAAGTTTCGATATTTTTGAAAATAGTTTTGGTTTATAAAATGATGTTTTTAGCCGCAAATGATGCAACAATTTTTGGACTGAAAATGAAATTTGTTTCTAAAAAAGAAATAAGGCTCTTTTTAAAATGAGAAAGTAAAGAGCTCAATGAAGAATGCTTCGTTTAAATTCAATTTTTTTAAAAAAAAATTCGAGAATTTGTAAGTTTTGAACTAAAAATGCAAATTCGGTATTTTTTTTTTAAATAAAAAATCAACATTTCTTGAAAAACATGATTATTCCCGATCTAAGATTATCGAATGTATTTTTTTAAATGTTTGGATAAATTGGAAAGGATCGTTTTGTATGTTGAAACATAAGTTTATAATAAAACTTTATCATGACCCAAAATTAATTTTTAGTTTTAGCTCAATGAATCATGAGTTTTCTATTGGTGCAAATTCAGATTTGAACAAAAATGCGTATTCGGTGGTTGTATTTTTAAAAAGTAAAAATCTTTTTGAAAACATGCCTTTTAGCGAATATGTTTTCGTTTAAAGTTTTGGATAAGTTGAAAATTATCGTTTTGTATGTTGAAACGAACGAATGGCAAGATAGATTTTAAAAAAAATGTAATCGTGTTTTCGCCCGGGATCGAACCGGGGACCTTGCGCGTGTGAAGCGCACGTGATAACCACTACACCACGAAAACACATGTGCATCCCAGAAATAATAAACATGATGAACTCTAGAACTTAAATCACGGTGTTTTTAATAAATCAATGCTCAGTTTTACAAGGTAAAATACTTTTCGAAGTAAATAATTAAGAATACTTGGTTTTTTGTTTGAAATTATCCAACAACTACATTTTTAATAAACAATATTTAGTGCTAGAATAAGCGTTAATTTTGAGAGAAAGTGCTTAGGTTTTTCAAGAAGTAATTCCCTTTTCCATTTGTAAGATATTTAAAGTTTCAAAAAGACGTACTTTAGGAAATCAGAAATTTTGCCTAAAAAAATTAATTTTTACCTAATTTGGAACCGGAATTTGAAAATTAAATTTGCACTAGTAATTTAATTAAATTTTTAGTTGTATTGGCGAAAACCACAGTCTTGTCCAAAAAGAATTCACTCGGGTGCTTCGAGGGTACTCTTTTTGGACAAGCGGAATTCGCCATTAGAAACCGAAAAATAGAGCAAAAGCATGTTTTCGCCCGGGATCGAACCGGGGACCTTGCGCGTGTGAGGCGCACGTGATAACCACTACACCACGAAAACACATGATCATATTTGCTAGAGTTTTCATACTTGTTAAAACACATGTAGGTAATTTGACAGCAAACATATTTATTACAGTATTTAACATTTTTTACCATTTTGGTAAAATTTGACGAAAATGCCGATCTGTTTCTTATTTTTTTTTTCCAGCGCTTAATGAATAGTTTTGCAAGAACTTAACTCAGTAATATTATAACTCGATAACTCCAGTATGTTATAAATGTCTGATTATCTGGCAGCATTGGAGAACTCCTTTTCCCCCGGCACCTCATTTTTGTGTGGTTTCTTGCCTCTTTTGGCCGTTATTTTAACGCCGAATCAATTATTACAATTGAAATCATGGATAACAGGAAGTTGATAGAGGTCCTGCGGGCTACCATCGATCCGAACCAAAGACAACAAGCTGAGGAACAATTAAATCAAGTGGGTATTTCGCTTCGTTTGCCACTCAAGATGCGGTCAGACACGTTTTCCAACATGGCTTCCCGCCATACGTTTAGGCTTAAATCAAACCGAACCTAATTTTTAAACCTTTCCTTAAAAGTTTTGTGTCGCTTATTCATTATCTGTATAGTTTTTTGAGTTTGCAACCAGTGGGAAGGTCTTGGAGTTTTAAGTAGGCTTTAAAATCGATTTCCAGATCTCGTTTCTAGCCGGACGCTTTGTCAACCCATGCCCATGTGCTTCCCTCAAATTAAAAAAAAAGTATGAAGATCTGTGCTGATTTCTTGTTTTGCAGTTGTGTTTATTCAACATTCATTCTCCAGATGCGAGTATATCGCTGTCTCAATCGAACTGTTTAGCGTTGCGATTTCAAGCTTATTGTAGTTTTTGAGGACCATAGTACAATGTACTGTATTTTTTGAGTGCGAAATCTGCTGAAATTCCTATGAAGTTATGAGGATTATATTTATGAATATTTATAATGAGATTGATGGTTTATGAATATAGTTTTCGATCCGGACTTCAGCTGCGATGTTGTGAGAAAGCTTTTTAAACCATAATGGAAAAACTGCAAGAGCCAAAGTCTTCAAAAGTCTGCGCACAATAGGGGTACTCAGACAGAAACGTTGGCAGTCATAAAATAACCTTTGTAAAATGATGTCATTAATTGGTTTGGAAATGGTATTAATTTTAAATTAATATTTATTTTGCCCATGTGGCATCACGAATGCCCAGTCTGAATACCCCTATTGTTTTGAATAAGTGATGGACAATCTGAACTGCAGAATTGAGTCTGGTTTAGCGAGTTTTTATTGGAATCGATTACTGTAGTTTCACTGACTTGAAATTAATTACCCTACCATTAATTCGCTATGAAATAGCCCGAGGATATATTGTCGTTTGAGTCAAGTTTTTTTAGATGTGAAATTGTTGGAATTCCAAGCTTCACGGCTTGGAAATAGTTGCTTAAACTCTTCCTTTCAACACCAAAAAACCTGTTTTGGCTCGAAAACTCGCTGGAAGTTCAGCTAGCCCACCTCGAGTTTGTATACCTAATAAGTTTATGTTTTATAAAACTTTAAAAAAAACCACAATAAGGGGTTATCCATTATTTACATAGACAGCCAAAGGTGGGGGGAGGGGGTTCTCGTTTTGTACACCATTGTCCACCCAAGGGAGGGGGGTATATTACAAATGTCTACATGGACACATGCACTCTTTTTGCACTTTGCTTTTGCTAATTAAATTTACTAATATCTGAAATGTAAAAGGTTCGCGTCATAAAAACAACCATTTCATGGTTTAACATTAATAAATCAGGGTACCTTTAGATATGGAAAAGTGAAAAAGTCAGGAAAATTCACAACGTAGTCATGTTGTTGAGTTCCCATTATCAAAGTACAAATTTGAAAAATTCTGCACGTTTTACAGAGTACAATTTTGAAAAATATTGCTGTTTTTTCCAAGTACATAACTGTATTTTCAACAATTTCCGAATACATAATCGTCCAATTTTCAAAACATTTTCATACAATTTTTTTTAAAATTTTTGCATTTTTTTCTGTCAATTTTCAAAATTGTCATTAATAAATTTTGCGAAGTATTTTCCTTTGTAGATTTTGCAATATATGCCAATTTCTGACATTGTTATTAATTGGTCAGGAAAATTTTTCTTAATCCTGGAAAGATCAAGAAAGTTGAAAATAAAATTTTTAGGGGGAACCTGTAAATATAGCATACAGAATGTAAAACAAATTCACATTTATGGAAATGAGGAGGTGCATTTTCTACGTTTTCCGTACACAAATTTGCCAAATTCTATAGGATTTCCGACAATAAATGTGCAGATTTTTCCACGTTTTCCGAGTACAAATTTGCAGATTTTTCCACGTTTTCCGAGCAAAAATTTTCAAAATTTTTAAAATACAAAATTATCACATTTCTTAAAAAAAGTTATGCAAATTTTTTATTGAAAATCGTTTTCAAAATTGTCATTAGTTAATTTTAAAAATGTTTTCCAGTGTCGGTTTTGCAAAACATGTCAATTTATTTATTGTCATTGGCCAGGGAAATTTTTTTAAAACCTGGAAAAGTCAGGGAAATTAAAAAATGAAACCTGTGGGGGAACCCTGAATTAAGAAGACAATTTTTTTTAAATATTAGTTTTCTAATTATTTTATTGAAAGTTTTGCCAATTTGACCTCGAAAACAGTGGAAAGTTTTGAAAATTTCTCCTCGCAAATTTTACAATCTTGAAGATTTAGAACAAATCTTCTTCTTCATTAGAAATTTTGAAAATTTTCCTACTTTGTAGTGGAAATAGATGTATTTGTAAAAGTTTGAAGTTGTTGCAAGGGCCCTGATCTAACCACGTTTGGATTTTACCAAAATCAACACGTTTAATTTCCGGGACTTTTCAAAATTAAGTCATCCTTCCCTGAATTTTCCAAATTATGTTTGTTTTATTTAAGTTATGTTTGTATACATTTTTATTGCAAATTTATGTTTCCCCAGGCAATGCCGTGTTTTCCAGCTATTTATAGATAAATTGTAAAAGTACACAAAAATGTATCTGCTATGAAAATTGTAAAAATGCTTTTATAAAAGTTTGATCTTTCAAGATTGAGCAATAATTTTGCAAAAAATGTTGCTAAATTCTTTAATAAGAATGTTTAAATTTAGCAAAATTAAAGAATAAAAATTTAATTTATAAACACTGGTCAAACAAAATAAAATACTTCAAAATTTAGAGAGAAAAATATTTAGATTGTTGCAAATCTAAAAGAGAAGAGTATGAAAAAATTTTCAACATGGGAAAAGGAAATCAAATTGTGAGAAATTTCGTAAATTTTCCAATAGTTGCCAAATTGTAGATAATTTAAAAAAAACTCGAAACATTTTCCAAAATCTTTCGTAATATTTGCAAAAAATTGTCCTAGTTAGCAGCATTGATGGTAAAATTTTAAAATTGACCAATATATTAACAAAATTGTAAAGAATTTGTGTAGAAGATGCAAAAATTTATCGATGATTAGCAAAATTGTCGAAAATTGCTTAGAAAGTTTCCCTTGTATTTTTTTTTCTATAAATTCACTCTTTAAACAGCCTTTGTAGATGAATTAACATTTTAATTTATTACTTAGAACTCGTTGTTCAAATTATGTTACAAATGCGCTTTCATGTGCTCAAAACCTATCTGGCATGCAGCAGAACTTCGCAAATTTATTCAATATTATTTCCCTTTTATAATATTGGCTCATAATGTTGAACTCATTCCAGATATTTCTGTCGTTCCACAGGCTTCCTTTTATGCCCTTGGACTGTTCATTGGTCAGACAATGCTCGAAGAGCCATTCCAGACTAAAGTGGCGGTTATCTCGAAAGAGGCGAGCGATGTCTTTGGCTTGCAGCTCTCAGTATCCCACTTTGTGACATCTCGCAAAACGTAAGTCATTTTCGTCGAATTTCATGGGCTTTCTGAAGAGGACCATGTCAAGGATGTAAATGACGTTTCTTAGCCACTGGGACGTCCAACCAGCCCAGTGACTAGTGAGTCGAAAGTGTCTTTCACAATAACTGAGGACGGGAAAACAAAAGTAGGGCATTAAAGAGTTTTCTGCTTGAGGATATGGTGTACTTAAACCATTTTACCACTGGTCGAAGGTTCAGTATACTTTTCTATACTGATATTAGTAAGCTCTACTGTACTTATATTTGGAACTACTGATCAGTAAGATAAGTAGATCATACTGATATCAGTATTATCTATACTAATACCAGTATGGCTGCAATATTAAATTAATAAAACAAATAGGGTTTTCCTAGAAATTTCATTTTCAACTTCCCTGACTTTTCCAGGTTTCAAAAAATTTCACTGACCAACCAATGACAACGGGAAAAATTAAAATTTTCCAAAATTTTCAAAAAAAATTTAAAATGGTAATATTTTGTGTTCGGAAAATCTTGAATTTTTTTGCTCGGAAAAAGTGAGAAATTGTGCAATTTTGTCCTTGGAAAATGCGGAAAATTTGTACTTGGAAAACCAAGAGAATTTTAAAAATTTGTACACGGAAAACTTGGGCAATTTGGTTAATTTGTACTCGAAAAACGTGGACAATTTTGCAAATTTGTTCTCCGAAAACGAGGACAATTTTGCTAATTCGAACTCGGAAAACGTGGACAATTTTGCTAATTTAAAATCGGAAAACGTGGACAATTTTGCTAATTTGAAGTCTCAAAACGTGGGAAATTTTGCAAATTTATACTCTGAAAAGGAGAAAAATTTTGCACATTTGTACTCAGAAAAGGAGGAGCATTTTGCCAATTTGTACTCAGAAAGGGTGGAAAATGTTGCAAATTTTTACTCCTAAACTGTAGAAAATTTTGCACATTTCTACTCGGAAAATGAGCCCTATTAAAGTTGACTTTGTAAAAGTATTAATTTTGGATCGCCGTGACTGCGTTGAATTTCCCTGACTTTTTCAAATTAAACCATTCTTTCCTGACTTTTCCAGGTCATTCTCAACTTCAGGTTTTTCAGTTCTGGGGGAACCCTGACAAATTAATAGCCTGTAGACTTTTATGCTCGAATCATATCTGCATAGCCTACAAGGTATGGGTAAGAGCACGGTTAACATTTTTCAGTAAGAAATTTACTTACCGACCACTGGTGCCACCCAGCAAGCAAACAATTAGTAAAGCTTAACCAATTATCAATTGTTTGTCCGCTGGGTGGCACCAGTGGTCGGTAAGTAAATTTCTTACTGAAAAATTGTAACCGTGCTCTTAGTCTTACCCTTTAACATGTACCGTACAGTGCCTAATAGAACACCTCCCCCCCAAATAGTGCTCCCAGGGTGTACTATTTGGACTTCAGTGACAAATAGTACACCCCGGGTGCACTATTTTGGTTCAACTTTCGTCACAATGGGTGACCTTCTCCCCTTTTTTTGACTAGATTCTCCCCATGTCTAGGGCAAAAGCTCTGCAAATATGAAAAAAACATGAAGCATTTTGAAGTACGGTACCTTGGGG